>CM042009.1:137022079-137037079 GCA_023525715.1 Cichorium intybus
TACACACAATTAAATTATTTTTTTTTTCTTTTGATTTTTTTAAACACCACACACACCTAAAGTCTTTCTCAATATCTCGATCTCCTAACCAGGAAAAACCACACAGCAAATCATGAAACCCTCTAAAGTCTTTATCAAGATCTCGATCTTCTCACTCTCGATCTCTCCTTCTCCGATCTGCCAAGCTTTTCACTCCGAATCGAGCCGATCCCGTTCAACCTAATCCTAAAGTCGTCGTCTCAACACCCGATCAAGTCGTCATCGCAATGCTTGGATCGGATGACTGGTTAAAGCTTCACCGACAGATCCCGTCAAGACCACCGGATGACTGGTTAAAGCTTGGATCGGATGACTAGTTAAAGATTCACCAACCGGCCCCTCTCTTTCTCTAAATGTCTCCCTCTTGCTCTTTCGATCTACCCCTCCCCTCCGACCAGGTAAAGTCTCTGATTCCTGCTGACCACCGTTACCTGTTGTTGGTTTTGTTACAGACACGATGTTACACCACCGCTCCAGCTCTTTCCGGTTCCAACAACTCCCCGTCCGATTTTGAGGGAAGTCTCCTTTGATTTTCGTTGTTGCAGATGTTTAGATCTGTTTGTATGGTTTTGGATCCGGTTCGATCTAATTTTTTAAACCCAATGGGATGTTTAGATTTTCTTATGTGTTTTAGAATTTGATATGTGTTTTAGATTTTGTTTATAAATTTTGTTGTGTGTTTTAGATTTTGTTGTGTTCTAATTTTGGTTATTAGTGCTCTGATTTTTTGTTTCTGATCCGTTTTCTTACCGATGAGTATTCTGATGTTTGTTTCCTGATTTATGAAGAATGTGACATATGTGTGGTTCAGTTTTTATATACTTTTTACCAAATTGAAAATATTTGAAGGGGAAATAGCTTTGTTAGATCTGGAAATGTTTTTTTTTTCAGATCTGCAGTATGTTTACAAAAATTAAAACGATTATTGATGTCTGTTGCATATTCACTATACTAAAAACAAATATTTGTTAGCTGCAATATATTTCTTTTAAATCTGGAAATATTAATCATAACAGGCAAATATCGATTATGATGCTCAGATGCGGATTTTAAAAAATTTATTGCAAAACTCCAACAGTAAGTTCAAATTTCAGTATCTGGGTCTTCGATTTAGCACCACCACTAACACCATATTTGCTGCAGGTAGCAGATGTTTGCTACTTTTATAGGTTTGGTTCCTGATTTTCTGTTAAGAATGATAACAAGTTTGATTTCAGTCACATGTATAATAACTTGCTTCTTAGTTAAAAGTTTTTAAAAAAGGATAACTACTATGCTCATATGTGGTATTAAAACTTCTATAATCACATAAATGAAATTTGAAATGCAAATTCAGTTGGTTTAGTTATATTTGGTGTAACATAAAACTTCTATTCTTGTTCTTTTGCAGAAACAGACTAAAACCTTGAAAAATTAAAGAGAAATCAGCGAAACATAAACTTCTGTTCGTTAGGAGAAACAGGTTAGACCTGCAAAATCTGAAAAAATAAACACCAATACCTTGGTGTTGAGCTGAAACTTGCTATAGACCTGCAAAATTACCATTATTATAATATTTGTATTTGTGTGTAGAACTTCATATGAAAAGCATACAAAGCAATGAAGTATTACATTTGTGTTGTGTAAAAACATAAAAAAAAGTTATCAGAGAGATATTGTGTAGAAGGCTTCTTAGTTTCTTAGTTTTTATAATGTAATTTGTGGGGGGAATTATTGTTTTGAATTTGTTGCATTCTGATTGGTCCAAATCATTTGATATGGATCACTAATAGTGAAGGGTTTGGATTGTTTCTGATTTAATCAAAGGCTGATATCTCTTCCTGATGTAAGATAGGAGATTCATGTATCAATGGGTTGTACATTTTTAAGACTTTAAGACTTTTGTGCTTTAAAAGGTTGTAATTTATATATGGTTTATAGTATATTATATATATATATATATATATATATATATATATATATATATATATATATATATATATATATATATATATATATATATATACATAAATGAACATATATATGTAATTTAGTGAACTTCTACAATTTTGGGATTTGATTTATATAAATTAGGTATGTTTCAGATATTTTTGGATAGATATTAATTAGGTTTTATGAATGTTCATTTATGAACATGTGTGTATGCTCATATATTTCATCAATGTTATGAATATTCATTTCTAACCACGTTCTGGGATTTTGAAGACAATGTTCATCAATGATCATATATGTATGTTCAGAAATGAACAAATACGTGTAATTTAGGAAACTTCTATAATTTTGAGATTTGTTTTATATAAATTAGGTAAGTTTTTGATATTTTTGGATAGACATTAATTAGGTTTGATGAATATTCATTTCTGAACATGTGTGTATGTTAATATATTTCATCAATGTTATGAATGTTCATTTCTGAACATGTTACGAATGTTCATTTTTGAACATGTTATGAATGTTCATTTCGGAACAATATTCATCAATATTTGTCAATGTTCATTTCTGAACATGTGCATGTTCATATTTGATTAATGTTTGTCAATGTTCATTTTTGAACATGTGTATATGTTTGTATATTTATCAATATTCGTCAATGTTCATCTATGAACATGTGTATATGTTTGTATATTTCATCAATGTTCATTTATGAACATGTTGTATGTTACTATAACTTGTCAATGTTCATCGATATTCATTTTTGAACATGTGTGTATGTTGATAGGTGTATAATTATACACCTTTTGGCACGTTTATTTACCGCATTCAACATCGTATTTTGCCTTTAGAACGTGCTATATGTATGTTTTCAGACTAATGTGTTCATTTTGGAGCAAAAACCATTTGTTTGTATAAAATGGTATGTTTTGCAGGCATTTTGAGAATTGGACCATCAATCATATATCAAACAGAAGTCTCACACCAAGTTCCAAACAATTCGGACGAGAAACGGAAGAATTAGACGAAAGAATGGCCTCTGTTAAGGAGCACGAGTCGTGCTCTTTCCAAGGCTACATATGCATGAGTCGTGCACATGCTGGGAAGCAATTTTAACACTCTACTTTGATAAGCACGAGTCGTGCGCATATATGCACGAGTCGTGCTCTTACTGGAAGCCATGTGCAGCAGGAATCTTCCAGCAAATCAACTTTTAGAGCATGAGGTTTTCACCATTTTATTAATCCGAACTGAGATCTCTTCAGGGCCATTCAGGACTATAAATAGAGCATTTGAGAGGAGTTAGCAACACACTTGAATACACTTGAAGATACTTCAAACACTTTTTCTTATTCTTGAATTCCTAGTCATTTTCTAGTTAGTTTAAATGTCTTTCTTTGCAATTATGCAGATTTTAGCTAACATGAGTGGCTAAGTCTTATAACATTCGGCTTTTAGTCATTTATCTTTCTTGTCATTAATATTTGTGCTTGGAATGAAGTTTTGAAGTTATTAAAACTGTTTTGGTTTAATTTTGTCATTTAAATTTTATTACAAATTTGGTCCCTACTTTGGAATTTAGTCGATCACTATATTCCGGTAGTTAACCAATTATAGTTATATGTATTTTCAATTGTTTTGAAGATCATTGTTGGTAACATCTTAGAAATAACTTCACTTTTTAAAAGCTTGACATGAGGAATCAATCAAGTTCTTAAGAAGTAAAGAACCAACAAAAGAACGTAAAGCATCACTCTTGGTCAATTATAGCATTAATCACTAGTTGACCATTGTGTTGTACATACCTTTTATAGAATTTTAGTGTTATTCCTTGTTCTATATTAGTGATGCACGTTTCTTTTGTCCCGGTTAATTTCTATGTCTTAAATTACATACTTGTTCTTAGTTCCTTCGTCCAAAGGGACGAAATATTGAATTTGGATTAAAGCTCGCGTATTTAAGTCGTATATTGTATCGGTTGAGATACATCTATCTCTTCAAGATGACCATTGAGATATTCATTTATATATGAGAAAACAATACTTCTTTCACAAATAGAGACCATTGAAGTATTGAGCATATTAATTTGGATCTCTTCTAAGTTGATGTGTTATTGCCACTTTCCATTGACAAGAACCATTACTTAACTCTTAATTTCATCTAGGTACGAATATGCGACAAGATTGATTAGACTAGAAGCCGAATGTCCGTTTAATTATATAAATCACATTCTTACTTATTTTCTGTTTATCAAGCGACTTGACAAACCCCCCCCCCTCTTGAACTTTACATTTCCTTGTCCCAATCTCTAGAAGTGTGAAAACTTGGCAAGAGATTAACTTACCCCAATTCCCTTGGGTTCGACTCGTACCACTACTATACTATTCTTAATTGAAGAGTATTTAGAGGTCTTTTGACATATCACATTTTCTGTCCCATCATTATAAACTACATCCATATTCCATTACTCTTTTATTTGTTTGGTAATTCGACGACCAACAAATTGGCACCGTTGCCGGGGAATTGGCTTATGATTAACTCTTTATGCCCAGATCTGATCGAACAGGTACACCTCTAGAGATCAACAAAGAAATCGAAAAAACTGAAAAAATATTAAGAAAACAAACCAAGCTTCGAAAGAAGCTTGACTACCAAAAATCTCACACTACATCAACACTCTCTTCTACCCCACCTTCTACTTCTACTTCTACTTCTATTTCTGATTTTTCTACTAATCCATTAAAAATGGGTGACGAAGAAAAGACCTTAAGAATGGGGTGCCCGAAAAGATACACAACAACCTTTGTGTATAAATTATCCCAATGTGGAGAATTTTGAGCTAAAATCCGGGCTCATACACTTACTTCCAACCTTTAGAGGTTTGGAAAATGAAGACCCCCATAAATTCCTTAAGGAGTTTCATGTGGTATGTTCGGGTATGAAACCGCATAATGTGACCGAGGACCAAATCAAGCTAAGGGCATTCCCCTTTGCTCTTTACGATGCCGCCAAAGAATGGTTGTACTACCTCCCACCGGGGACGGTAACAACATGGAATGACATTGCTCAAGCATTCCTTGACAAATACTTTCCGGAGCCTAAAGCTTCGAGCATCCATAGAGAAATTCTCACCTTACATCAAGGACGAAGAGAGTCCTTACACACATATTGGGAGAGATTTAAAAAACTTTTCTCTCGGTGCCCACAACACGGTTTGTCGGAGCACCAACTTCTCCAATATTTCTGTGAAGGCTTATCTCATCTTGATAGGCGAATTATCAATGCCTCCAGTGGTGGTGCCTTACTAGACAACACCCCGTCCCAAATCCGGGCCTTAATTGCCACTTTGGCAGAAGACTCGAAACATTCAATCGGGGAAGATGAATGGTATCCCGACCCCCCACGAGGAGAGAAACACGTAAGTACTCCTATCATTGAAACTCCAAAAGCAGTTATTTTGTTAACCAAAGAGAGAGGGATCGAACCAAAGGCAAGAACTTGTGGAATTTGCCTCCAACACGGTCATCCAACCGATATGTGTCCATCTTTGCAAGACGAAAATGAACATATAAATGCTTTAGGTGACCACAAGGGACCAAATTCTAGAAATTTTGACAATACCCAACAATGGAGAAACGCTCAACCAAGGCCTCAATACCAACCTCGGTATCCACAAACACATCATGCCGCACCAAGAAACTCCCCATGTATGTCTTTGGAAGAAATCGTCTCTAATTTAGCTAAAAACACAATATCTTTTCAGCAAGAGACAAGGTCAAGCATTCAAAATTTAGAACAACAAATGACATAACTTGCAACATCGGTTAACAAGTTGGAAAGTAGATTGGACTCTAAATTACCCGCCCAAACCAAAAAGAATCCAAAACATATTGCAAGCACAATAACCTTGAGAAACGGGAAGGAGTATGAAAGTCCAAAGGTAACGGAATAAGAACCTGAATTGCTTACCAAACAAAAAGACAATATGGGAGGTGCCAGCACATCGAGACCGGAACTCATGATCACTCCGCCCCCTTTTCCATCAAGACTAAAGAACACAAAGAAGGAAAGGGAAGAGCAAGAAATCATGGAGACTTTTCGAAAAGTAGAGGTAAACATTCCCCTTTTAGATGCTATCAAACAAGTACCTAGATATGCCAAATTCCTAAAAGAATTATGTACATCTAAAAAGAAGCTAAAAGGAAATGAAACTGTTAAGGTTGGAGAAAATATTCCAGCCGTCCTTCAAAAAAGAATCCCTCAAAAATGCAAAGACCCTGGTGTTTTTACTATTCCATGTAAAGTGGGAGACTTAATAATACCACGTGCAATGTTAGACCTTGGTGCCTCTATAAATGTCCTACCATACTCGATTTTCAAAACTCTCAAAGTAGGACCCTTAAAAAGAACCGGTGTAATAATTCAATTGGCCGATCGTTCTACCGTGCACCCAAAAGGTGTATTGGAAGATGTTTTGGTCCAAGTTAATGAACTTGTATTTCCGGCAGATTTCTATGTTTTAGATATGGAAGATGATGACTCTCTAAATTCTAGTTCCATTTTGTTAGGACGACCATTTCTAAAAACCGCAAAAACTAAAATTGATGTTGATAGTGGTACCCTAACAATGGAATTTGATGGAGAGATAATTAACTTCAATATCTATGATGTGATGCGCTATCCTACCGATGTATCTTCCATAAATTTTCTTGATGTGATCGAACCTTTGATAGATGGATGTTTTGAGCTAACCAATGATGCGACTCTCCTAGTAGCGAAGGAAAGGGGCATTCGGGGACTCGTTAGCTATTGTGTTAAGAAAAAGTATCGACAAAGACGCAGCGAAAGAACTTAACGAAAAGTTCAAACTCGAAGAGGAGATAACAGAAATTGTGAACTTCATGGACAACAATAAGACAATAAGGTACAAAGCACCAAAAATAGACCTTCCAATTTCTGACACGAAACTTCTCCCATCTGTTTTGCAGGAACCAAAACTAGTGCTGAAAACTCTCCCCAATCATCTCAAATATGCATACCTTGGAGAAAACGAAACGTTACCGGTTATCATTTCTAGCGAACTCACACAAACCGAAGAGGAAAAATTGATAAAACTCTTAAAACAATTCAAAAAGGCCATTGGATGGACCATAGCCAACATCAAAGGTTTAAGTCCATCTCTTTGCATGCATAAAATCCTCATGGAAGAAGACTTCAAACCAACAATAGAAGCCCAAAGGAGATTAAACCCTCCTATGATGGAAGTTGTAAAAGAAGAAGTAATCAAATTGTTAAAAGCCGGAATGATCTATCCTATCTCGGATAGTAGATGGGTGAGCCCAATCCAAGTGGTTCCCAAAAAGGCCGGAGTTACAGTGGTGCGGAATCCGGAAGGAGAATTGGTACCCACCCGAATCCAAAATGGGTGGAGGGTTTGTATAGATTATCGCAAACTAAATGCTTCTACTAGAAAAGACCATTTTCCCTTACCATTTATTGATCAAATGTTAGAAAGATTAGCCGGAAAATCTCACTAATGTTGTTTGGATGGATTTTCAGGTTTCCATCAAATACCAGTGGCCCCCGAAGACCAAGAGAAGACCACATTCACATGTCCTTTTGAGACTTTTTCATATAGGCGTATGCCATTTGGTCTTTGTAATGCACCCGCCACCTTTCAAAGATGCATGATAAGTATTTTCTCAGAATACGTTGAAAATATCATTGAAGTCTTCATGGATGATTTCGCGGTGCATGGTGACTCTTTTGATATATGTCTAGAAAATCTTACAAAAATTCTTCAAAGATGCATAGACACCGATCTAGTCCTAAATTATGAAAAATGCCATTTTATGGTAAAACAAGGACTAATTCTAGGACATATCGTGTCTAAAAAAGGATTGGAAGTGGATAAAGCTAAAATTGACTTTATCAAAACCTTACCCTTCCCAACAAACATACGGGAAGTGCGTTCTTTTCTTGGCCATGCAGGTTTCTATAGACGCTTCATAAAGATTTTTTCAAAGATAACTGTCCCAATGTGCTGTCTACTACAAAAAGACGCAGAGTTTGATTTTGATCAACCTTGCAAAGACGCGTTCAACCAATTGAAAGATTTGCTAACTTCAGCTCCCATCATTCAACCACCAAACTGGGACCTTCCGTTCGAAATCATGTGCGACGCAAGTAACACCGCGGTTGGAGCTGTTTTGGGCCAAAAGATCAACCGGGCCCATCATGTTATTTACTACGCATCAAAGACTTTAGATACTGCCCAAAGCAATTACTGAACCACCGAAAAAGAATTGGTTGTAGTACTTTTTGCATTGGAAAAATTTAGACAATACTTGTTGGGTACTAAAATAACGGTGTTTTCTGATCATGCAGCCTTAAAATACCTCTTAACGAAGAAAGACGCGGAACCAAGACTTATACGATGGATCTTGCTGTTACAAGAGTTTGACCTCGAGATCAAAGACAAAAGCGGAACCGAAAACCTTGTAGCCGACCATGTAAGCCGGATCCAAGCACCTGATGATCCAACACCCATCCAAGAAACTTTCCCAGACGAACACCTTTTCTTGGTCCAAGCAACAACACCATGGTATGCCGACATAGTCAACTACTTGGTCACCAACATATTCCCCGATGAACTTTCCTATGCTCAAAGGAATAAAATCCGAAAGGAAGCAAGACAAATGTTTGGGATGACCCGTATCTATGGAAGTATGGCAGCGACCAAATCATTCGAAGGTGTGTTGATACCAATGAAGCACAATCAATTTTGGACTTTTGCCACACACAAGCTTGTGGAGGGCATTTTGGTCCCAAAAGAACAGCACATAAGGTACTCGAGTCTGGTTTCTATTGGCCTACTATATTCTTTGATTCATACATTTTTTGCAAGTCTTGTGAACAATGTCAGAAAACTGGGAATGTACGCCCAATAGACCAAATGCCACTTACACCTATCTTGGTGTGTGAGATATTCGATGTATGGAGGATTGATTTTATGGGGCCTTTTCCAAATTCATTTGGAAACACCTATATAATCCTAGCAGTAGACTACGTGTCTAAATGGATTGAAGCCAAGGCGACAAGGGCAAACGATGCCAAGACAGTTTCAGACTTCATAAAAACTAACATTTTCAGCAGGTTCGGGATGCCAAGAGCTTTCATCAGTGATAGAGGAACCCACTTTTGCAACAAGACCATCGAGGCACTATTCAAAAAGTATGGTGTAACTCACAGGGTTTCTACCGCCTATCACCCCCAAACGAACGGACAAGCAGAGATATCAAACCGGGAGATCAAGTCAATAGTAGAAAAGATGATAAGTCCAAACCGAAAGGACTAGAGCATACGACTAGATGATGCACTGTGGGCATATCGAACCGCCTACAAAACACCAATAGGTATGTCTCCTTACCGTCTAGTTTACGGGAAAGCTTGTCATTTACCGGTTGAACTGCAACATAAAGCTTATTGGGCCATCAAGCAATTCAATTGGGGAATTAACGAAGCCGGGATGCATAGAAAGTTACAAATTCAAGAACTTGAAGAAATACGTAACAACACGTATGAAAGTTCCCGAATTTATAAAGAAGAACTAAAACCTTTCACGATAAGAACAAAACTAACAAAACTTTCGTAAAAGGACAAAAAGTTCTATTGTATCACTCCCGTCTTAAGTTATTCCCTGGAAAATTACGCTCCCGATGGTTGGGACCGTTTGTTATCTCTAATGTGTTCGATAATGGTGTTGTAGAACTTCTAAGTAACAAAACCGGTAACTTCAAGGTAAACGGACACCGTTTAAAACCTTTCTTCGAGGGTTTTAAGGACAAATCGAAAGAAGTTGTCACATTGGAAGCCCCCGCGTATGAGTCCTAAAGCTCAAACACGGGCCCGTGTCGAGCCAACGACGTTAAACAAGTGCGCTTCTCGGGAGGCTACCCGATTTTCATTTTACGGTATTTGTGTGCTTCGTTTTTGCGTGTTTAAACATGTTTTTGTTTGATTTTTTTTTTTACTTTTTGATGTTTTTAATACATAATAAAGTGTTTGGAAGTGTCAGAAAAATTTTGGGGTCACCGAGCGAGAAAATGAAAAAACGAAATTTTTTTTTCTTAACAGGTGGTTTGCACGAGTCGTGCTTCCCCTTAGAGTTAAAAACACACGAGTCGTGCCTCCTTCAAAACAAAAGTTCCTTGTCTTTTCTCAAGCACGAGTCGTGCTTCCTCCTTTAATAAAAACGCACGAGTCGTGCGTCCCCTGGAGAGATTAAAGGTTTGTTTCCTGCTGTTCGCTCATTTGCACGACACCCCCACTCGTGTTCCTCTCTGCAAAACCACAAGAAACCACCCCAAATCTTCATTTTTGAGTCGATTTAAGCTCCAAAGGTATGTGATTTTTTCTATACTTCATCCTTCTAACACTTTTAATGCATCAAATCCAACATTCATCCATGAAATCATCAAAATTCAAGAAATCTTCCAAAAACCTAGTTTTTGAGAAATTCCAATTTTGATGATTATTGTTTGAAAATTGTGAACTTATATGTTGGATTAGTGTTTTTATGATGTTGTATTGCTTGATTATCTTGAAATTAACATGATTAGGGCAAAATCATCCAAATTGGGGAAGAACACCATGAACCCTAATTTTTTCTTGAAATTTTGAATTAGATGAAATTGTTCTAATCCATTGCACATACAAGCTTGTGGATGTGCAATGTGGTGTGAATTGAGCTTTGAAACATCCATTTCATCCAAAATTTTGAGATGATGAATTTTGTCCCAATCATGAAAATTTCAAGCTTTTTAGCTTAATCTTGATATGATGAATCATTTGATGCTTTCTAAATCATGGGAATTCCAAGCCAAACACTGTTAAATACAAAAATTCCTTGATGATTCATAACTTGGGTGTTGTTTTTGCTAACTTTTGTTTGTCTAGATTACCATGGCCTATGACAGATTCAGGAAGAGATCCAGGGATGATGCCTCTACTTTACAACCCAGGAGCCAATCTCCACCTCGCATTAGTGGTGTCAGATTCGCAGACTATAGCCAAAGAGACCGATTTTTGGCTCTGCAAGAAAGGGAGGTCGTCTCCCAAAAGTTCATTTGTGTGGACACTCTGCAAGATGTGGGAGTGTTCGATGGCATACAAACACTATTGGACAATCTAGGATGGGGAACATTGATGAACACCGCGACTTCCACCTACAGAATACTAACTTTAGAATTTATGTCATCTGTTTTTTTGGATCACGGTACACTAAATTTCAGGTTATGCAACGAGCCAAGGTCCCTGACTACTGACCAAATCTTTCAATTCATCAACAGTCCAACAGACAACACCTTCGGACCTGACAGAAGAGGTAGACAAGCAGACCTAAACAATGATGCCTTCTGGAGCAACATAATAGGCATTAACAGATATGTAGAGAGGACCGCGAAAGCCTCGTGCATCATACACCCGGTTCTGAAGGTGTTGCACAGAATCGTCGCTTCCATACTATTCCCCAAAAGAGAGACGAGCACTATCAATTCTAAGGAATTACAGCTCCTTTGGTGCGCAGTCACCAACACTCCACTAAAACCAAACTTTGGAGCTTACGTGTGCGACCGGCTAATAAAGGAGAGCCAGAAGACCGCGGGTGAAATTCACGGAGGAGGATTGGTGACTCTTTTAGCCAGACTCCTACATGTACGTGTAACACAAGCAATGGAGCGACTAGAGGAGGGAATCACTCTCACAGGAGAAGTATTGGAGTACATGAAATTGTACTACAGAGAACCAAGCCGCAACACCTGGGTAGTTGGCCCACATCACACACCGTACCTAATAATCGATGATGATGATGTTCAGACATTGACACTGGCCGATCCAGCCATCAACACAAACTGGCAACCACCCTCCAATGTAATATGAGAAGAAGAAGAACAGGAGGCCAATGAGGAAGCGCCACCACAACAGCAGCAGCAGCAGGGATGGGGCGATTATGGGGCCTTGCAGGAACAGATCGATTTTCTGCGAGAAGATGTCGTCCAATTAGACGACAATGTTCATGCGCTGCGGGTAGACTTTGACGATTATGTGTCTGCACAGAAGCGACACAACAGAGAGATGGAGCGAATGATGCAGCATGTGTATCATTGGACTCTAGGCCACCCCCCACCACCTCCAGGTCTACAGTAGATTTACCGCAAGCTTCGAGGACGACGCTTATTTTTAAGCTTGTGGAGGTATTTACGATGTTAGATGACTTCTATGTTATTTTTTTATTTTTTTCGAAAAACTTGAAAAACGAAAAAAATTTTGTTTAAAACATTTGTTATTTCTTGCACTTCTTTTCTTAACCCTCGTGAAAACTTTTAATTGTTAAAACATGTTGCATCTTTATTTTCAATATTATGGTTGCCTATCTACCTTGTGGTTGAAAATATTCTCACCTTGCAAAATTTTAGATTGTGTTAAAGAACTTTTGTTTGTTAAATGTACTTAGCATACACACGTATGAACAGTTTGTAAGACATCTATTTTAACTGAATCTATTTTTAGCAAGTACGACAATACAAGGTGCAGATACCCCGTAAGAATCTCAATGTGTGCAAATCGGCTTGGTTAATGTTACAGGTTTTGCCTTCGTAATCACACTTTGACCAACACCTTTGTTTCCAACATGTCAATTTTCCCGATCTTCCGAAATTTCGTTTTTCTTGACCGAGTCAGTCCTTTTTAAGCAAAAATTTTGAAATTATTATTCATTCAATAATTCTAATTTCAAAAACAATATCTTTATATTTGTATGTCGAGTCCAATAAATGGTGAAATTCCAGAAATATTTTGTTTGGTTCTAAAAAATTTGGTTATATAAAAAAAATATAAATAAAATAAAAAAAATAAAATAAAATAATATAAAAAAATAAAAAAATAAAAATAAAAATAAAACCAAGAACCAAACATGTGTGTTTAAAGAAATAAATTTCCAAAAAAATAGAATAAGCATCCCTCATTTCCCTTCAATAAAAGATAGTTTGTATCTTTCAAAAAAATGGCTTTTCAAATAATTGCCAAATTATTTTACTCATTTCAAAGAAAATCCAAAAATAGTGTGTTTATTTTCTTTTATACTTGTATTATATTTATCGAGTTGTAATTTCTTGTACTTAAAATTTCGGAAGATCATTCATACAATTGACAAGTTATAACAAAGGTGGTCGATGTGATAATTGAGGCAAAGTCATATTAGCATGAGTCCAAGTTCGATATCCGAGTGTAAACACCACCCTATTTCCATATGAGTGGCGGAAGACATTTGTGAGTCGCAATCAGCGAATTGTGTGCAAATATGAGAAGAACGAAAAAATTGTGAGCACTGGCTTTGTATTGTGTTGTCCTTGCTAAAGGCGGTGAAAGTCGTGGTAGTGGTGTTATAATCAATATATGACGTGGCTATGCTATTGTTTAACGAATATTTGTTTCTTAGTACAGTCTATTATTTCACAAATGTGAAATATTAGGCGAATACAGGGACGATATGTTAACCATATCATTGCTAGTGATAATGTTGGCACGATTTGACTTAAAAAGGTTTCACACTTTCTTTTTATTTTCCTTCTTACACCCATTAGTTTAAGTTTTTTATTGTTTTCTTTGAGGGCAAAGAAGAGTTTAAGCTTGTGGATGTTTGATAGGTGTATAATTATACACCTTTTGGCACGTTTATTTACCGCATTCAACATCGTATTTTGCCTTTAAAACGTGCTATATGCATGTTTTCAGACTAATGTGTTCATTTTAGAGCAAAAACCATTTGTTTGTATAAAATGGTATGTTTTGCAGGCATTTTGAGAATTGGACCATCAATCATATATCAAACGGAAGTCTCACACCAAGTTCCAAACAATTCGGACGAGAAACGGAAGAATTAGACGAAAGAATGGCCTCTGTTAAGGAGCACGAGTCATGCTCTTTCCAAGGCTACATGTGCACGAGTCGTGCACATGCTGGGAAGCAATTTTAACACTCTACTTTGATAAGCACGAGTCGTGCACATATATGCACGAGTCGTGCTCTTACTGGAAGCCATGTGCATCAGGAATCATCCAGCAAATCAACTTTTAGAGCATGGGGTTTTCACCATTTTATTAATCCGAACTGAGATCTCTTCAGGGCCATTCAGGACTATAAATAGAGCATTTGAGAGGTGTTAACAACACACTTGAATACACTTGAAGATACTTCAAACACTCTTTCTTATTCTTGAATTCCTAGTCATTTTCTAGTTAGTTTAAATGTTTTTCTTTGCAATTATGCAGATATTAGCTAACATGAGTGGCTAAGTCTTATAACATTCGGCTTTTAGTCATTTATCTTTATTGTCATTAATATTTGTGCTTGGAATGAAGTTTTGAAGTTATTAAAACTGTTTTGGTTTAATTTTGTCTTTAAATTTTATTTCAAATTTGGTCCCTACTTTGGAATTTAGTCGATCACTATATTCCGGTAGTTAACCAATTATAGTTATATGTATTTTCAATTGTTTTGAAGATCATTGTTGGTAACATCTTAGAAATAACTTCACTTTTTAAAAGCTTGACACGAGGAATCAATCAAGTTTTTAAGAAGTAAAGAACCAACAAAAGAAAGTAAAGCTTCACTCTTGGTCAATTATAGCATTAATCACTAGTTGACCATTGTGTTGTGCATACCTTTTATAGAATTTTAGTGTTATTCCTTGTTCTATATTAGTGATGCACGTTTCTTTTGTCCCGGTTAATTTCTATGTCTTAAATTACATGCTTGTTCTTAGTTCCTTCGTCCAAAGGGACGAAATATTGAATTTGGATTAAAGCTCGCGTATTTAAGTGTTATCTTGTCTCGGCTGAGATACATCTATCTCTTCAAGATGACCATTGAGATATTCATTTATATATGAGAAAACAATACTTCTTTCACAAATAGAGACTATTGAAGTATTTAGCATATTAATTTGGATCTCTTCTAAGTTGATGTGTT
>CM042009.1:137039579-137187079 GCA_023525715.1 Cichorium intybus
ACCCTCCCATACTTCTGTTACACATAACTGTTTCCCATTTGACCCATGGGATTTTTCTACTTGTACTGTCACCTCCCTAGAAGAAATCTCTTCTAATTCCTTCGAGAATTTTCAATGTACTTTTAGGTGCCGGGAATAACGAGAAAAGGAAGTTGCCCAACGTGCCCAGAACATTACATACCAGAGTATGTCGCCCTCCAATAGATAACGTCTTCAGTTTCCATTTACTTAATCTTTTTTTGAATTTCTCCACCAAGCATTTCCAAGATTTAGATGCTCCCATATTAGAACCTATGGGAATACCAAGGAAAATCGCAGGAAACATGTCCGCCTTGCACCCAATAATCATCGCCATTGCTTCCACTACGCTTTGTTCTTGACCAATCCCAAAAAGCGAGCTTTTTTCAAGATTCACTTTCAGACCGGCATCCCTCTGAAAGCAGTAAAGAATTCGCACCAGGTTGAGCACATTCTCCACCGACCACTCCCCAAAAAAAACTGAATCATCTGCAAAAAAGAGATGCGTTAAGGGTATATTATTGTCCCCCACCTCAATACCTTTAAACGATTCACTAGAAACAGCATTAGAAATTGCGGAATGCAATCCCTCCATCACAAGCGTGAAGAGGAAAGGGGATATAGGGTCTCCTTGACGGTGGCCACGACTAGGAGTGAACTCTTCAGTGGGACTGGCATTGACAAGGATAGACGATGATCCCGACACCAAGCATTCTCGAATCCAAGCCCGCCATCTAACACCAAACCCCTTCTGTTCCATCATCGAATCCACATACTTCCATGAAACTGTATCATAAGCTTTAGCAATATCTGATTTAAAAATGAAGCAAGATTTGCGTTTTGCTTTAGCCCAATCTACCACCTCATTCACGATAAGCGGACCATCGGTAATTTGTCGATTTCTAATGAAAGCCGATTGTGTCTTATCTATAATTCATGGTAACACCTTCTTTAACCTATTCGCCAACATCTTAGAAAGGATTTTATATACACTAGATATGAGGCTGATAGTTCTATAATCTCTTATAGATACGGGGTTGTACACTTTTGGGATTACTGTAATAAACACAGCATTGACTCCTTTTGGAATTTTAGGCCTTCTATTAAATTCATTATACGCTTCTAAGAGCTCGCCTTTCACAATCTCCCAATACTTTTTGAAAAACTCCACTGTAAAACCATCCGGGCCAGGAGATTTGTTGTACCCACAGCTCCATATCGCCTTTTTCAGCTCCGGTTCATCGAAATCCCTTTCTAAATTACTTCTTTCTGCATCCGTAAGGCGAGTAGTATCACCCAACTCTTGGTTCCAATTACTTTCCTGATCTGCCTGAAAAAATTTTTCATATTCTTCTTTGAAATGTTTTTTGACTTTAGCCGGATCCGTCACCCATAAACCGTCAATTTGGATTCCTTTTATGCTCCTACTATGCTTATATCTCATCTTCTTCCCTTCTTATACGGGAACATCTACTAACCCTAATTAGAAATCGTGCACCGTCTGCCATCATCGACCACAACATGCCGTCGACCACTATGTCTGCCGTTGGCACCGACGAATCTATCGTCGTCAACCAATTTTCCTTCAAAATTTGAGATCATGCATCCGATTGTGGTCGATTGCCCACATCCATGTCTAGGTGAGAATCGCTCGGTGCCGGCAATTGCAAAAAAAAAGAGCTAATCAATCGGAACCTGGTATAAAATTCGCCAAATAAATCGATCGGAACCTGGTACAACTGTTCGTCAAAAAAATTTCATCTCCGCCTTTTTTTTCTTCTGGATTTCGGAGAGGCATTCTATGAGAATGTCTATGAGAATGGTTCAAGTTCATTCTCAGAGAATGGGGCATTCTCAGAGAATGGGGCATTCTCAGAGAATGGGGCATTCTCATAGAATGAGATTTTCCCATACTATAAAGATACAGACGTTGATTTGATGTCTTTTTACTATAAGTCATTATTATAGTATGTTTATGAGAATGGTTCAATTTCATTCTCAAACAATGAGGCTTTCCATATTGTGAAGATACAGATGTTGATCTTGTGTAAACTTAATAATTTATGTGAACTTAATAATTTATATAAGCTTGTGTAAACTTAAGAATTTATGTGAACTTGTGAACTAAATATAGCATTTGATTAAGATAAATCGGTGGTTATGATTAAAACATATTTTTTATTTTTTTAATTATTAATTAGTTGTAAGACCCGTGTATTACACGGGATGATACAAAAATATTCTGCTATATTTATACGACAAGAGGCATTAGTTTATTTTTGACAAATAACTTTCCTTATGGCAATAAGATTCCTTTTAACAGGAAGACAACAATTTTTTTTTTTTTTGAAAAAATGTTGTTGCATTCTACGTGGGGAACTTATTTTGGAGTTATTTTGAGAATAATTTAAAATTAAATGATTACAATCTCTAGGTTCACGAAAACACAAAGCACATAAATCGCACTATACCAAATCACACCACCTAGAGGATTCAAAAATCAAATAATTTACTAAAAGAATTTTGGGAACAATACATGTTAAAATTGGAAAATCTAAACCTTACAAAAAATTACCTAACCATAAGAAAAAAAATTGTAATAACCGGTACTATGAGATTCTCACAAGTGTAAACATCAATGTAGCAATAAAAATGCAAACATCGATAGATATTTAATCACCTAAATCGAGAAACATAGGTTACATTACACATAATAAGCCTTTTTTCTTTAATTATTTTTATAATATTAACTTCAAGAATTAAATGTATTGAGGAATGTTAACTAAATATTTTTCTACAACAATTTTACATATTTAACATCATCATATCCATTTTCATGTGAAACAATAAGATAATTTCTTGATTTTGACACATGAATTTGTTCAATCAGACCTGCACAAGAAGTCATAAGTCATAACGAAACCGAGAGTATAGTAAAGAGCAGAAAAACTTATTCAAATGATTCATGGATGAACTCCTATACCCATGGTGTTCAGTGGTAGAACTTAATAGAAGTCGTTAAAAACTCAAAGATAGTTTCATAGGAAAATTGGTGCCGATATTAGAAAAAATGCCCTTGATCAAGTTACTTGATGTTACTTGAAGATCACTGGGAATATTTCATTGTACAGGTGTTGAGGTTGATCAAGAATTAGGAAAACAAATGTCTGCAATACAAAGGTGCAGTTTGGACATAATTACCCCTAAAAAAAATTACAGGTTACTTTGTGGGTGATAGATTCCAAATTGATCCAAAAATTTTAGGAAGAATGGAATTACAGGTTGCTACTACAGGTAATAGATTCCAAATTCTCCACAAATGGTCATTTTTTTACAGCAACATTTTTATAAATTAGAATTTTCATGAAGTTTTGTTTGTTTTTTTAAGCGCCAACTAATAATCAAGTCTTAGCCTCTTTCTTGACAGCAAATAGCACCGTAATTATTTTTAAGTGAAATGTGGCAAATAGCAACGTACTTTTTTTCACTACCTATTTGGGCAATATATTATGTGAGTGTGTCTAGCTGAGTGTAACCTGCAAAAATAGATTGGCTACATAAGAAACATTATTTTGTATATGGATGAAATTGTTATAGCTCAAGTACAATGCCTTAAAAGAAAAACTAAAAGTACAACTCTATAATTGGTTAGAATTCACAAAGTACAATGCCTTAAAAGGAAGAAAAACATAATGTACAATTATTTAAATGAAAATAAACATAAAGTTACTTGCTATAATGCAAAAATAAATGAGTAGATTGCTATTTCTTGCATCTAGCCATTAAAAGTCCATGTCTTGTCATCGTCATTAATTTATGTTTAAAATGAGATTATTTCACTTTAGTTATATGGGAACTGTTTTAATTAGTCAAAAGTAGAGAGGAACCAAAAAAATTAGAACTATAAGTATAATGGTTTAATAAACAAGAATAACAATATACTTTCACTTACTTGCGTAATATAACATTTGACTTTCACTTCTTTTTATTGTAGCCTTAACACCTGAAACATCACTCAGATCTGGTATAGCCTGTAATATAACATTTGACTTTCACTTCTTTTCATGCTGCATTAAAAACTCTGCAACTTTATCAGCTCCAAAAGTATAAGAGACACCCCCAATCATTCATTCCCCAACTTTTAATGTCTCAATTAGGATCTTACGAGTAAGTCACAAAGCAAAACGGTGTCTGGAAAATCAGTTGGGCGAGGTAAGGTTCTTATTTGATCCAAGTTTGTAAGATCAAGAGAAAGACCACCATGCATGCATAGGATTTTGTCATCTAAAAGAGTAAAAAGACAATCGAAACAATCAGTAAAATTTTTCCAGAAGTCTCACATTGAATCGGTGTTTACATTCGTCATAGAAGCCATAAATCCTGTTTGATGGAAGCACATTCATGGTTGCCTCTTAAAAGGAAGAAGTTTCAGGGAATTTGATTTTGTAGGCAAGTAGAAGGCATATGGTTTCCGGACTCTGTTTTCTACGATCCACATAGTCGCCTAGGAACAAGTAATTTGCATCTGGAGGAAACCCTCCGTATTCAAATAGCCTTAAGAGATCACCATATTGGCCATGAATGTCACCTAGTAGTCATCATATATAAAACATACATGATTAAGCTTACCATACCAGGAAATATGAAATCTACACCATATAATCCAAATGAGAACAGATATAATGCTCACGACAAACAATAAATACGTAACGGAACACGATAAGAAAAAACCGACAAAACAACAGTATATGATATAACGAGGAAGTTAGATTCTCGTTTTCTTACCACATATCTCAATGGGAGCTTCCAGCTCTAGAAGATTAGGCTGTTAAGGAAAATTTTTCGAGCAGCGGCACAAAGCTGACGGATCTCCGCTTCCAAAAGCTGAACCTGCCGCAAAGACCTCGCTAGCCGGAACACCAATAGCCGATTGATTATATCATCCAGTACGGCAGGGTCTATTCTCTGACCATTTCGAGCCATTAATCTCTAAATACTTCTACCTCCCTCGAAAACACCCAAAAACCCTAAATTGTAAAACATATATACAATTTATTGATAGTTTCCTCGCTCCCAAATTTGATCTGGAAACAAATAACAGATTCACAAAATTTAAAATTGGAATACTTGAAGGGTTAGCGACATTTAGGGGCGGAAATAAGGGAATTCAAAAATTTTATCAGTTAAAAGAATTGAAACCGAGAATCTATAAAAAGAGGATTATTGTTTAAGAAAATCAAGGAGTAAAAAAAGGAACTGACCAAGATTTTTTATTTTAAATAAGAAAATCAAAATTACCAGAAAATGACATGTGTCAAATTGAATGTGGTGATGACAAGTGTACAATAGTTACTTATTTATTAGGATATATGATATGATATGATATGATATGATATGATATGATATGATATATGATATGATTCGTATTTGAGTAAAACCAATGTTTTAAAAACCGGGTTAACCCGGCCGGTTGAACCGGTTGGACCGTGAACCGGTGAAGAGAGCGGGTCAATAATGACCGGTTTTTTGTTAATTTCCGACTCTGATTGAACCGGCCGTTTTTCTCAAAAAACCGGTTGATCCGGTGATCCGGAACCGGGTTGACCCGATGATTGGGAAAAAAATAGAATTTGGACTTTAAAAACTTGGTTAAAGATGTCAAGACTCAAACTTTTAAGATTAGTCAACTATTAGTTCATCAAATTTGATAAATTTTTCTTATACAAACTGGACAAAATATATTTTTTTAATCAAAAAGATTAAATTACATGGTTTATGTTTTATAAATATATAATTATGCTGAAAAATATAAAATATATGAAAAATGTAAAAACCGGTTGACCCGGCGGTTGAACCGGTTGACCCGTGACCCGGTCACCGCACCGGGTCAACTAAAAAACGGGGTTTTAAAACATTGAGTAAAACCGATTCTCTCTTCCCCATTTAACTTCTCTCTTCCCCCATTCCCGCTTCACCGTCTCTGTTAGGTTGCTCACAAATACACTCATTCTTCGGTCGACATGTACAATCCTCAACAGCCGGACGACCAACCACCACCACGAACAACCACCGATGGTCGTCTTCTACCTGGCTGATCGATTAATTACGACACACAACCCATCCCGTTTTCTTCTACCTGGCTGATCGATTAAGCACATCCATTTCCGATAGCAGACAAATAGCCACTGATCGATTTCAGTTCAATCGTGTTTTGTTCAATTCGACCAGGGATAAACCCATTTCGATTGCAGGATCATAGGAAAGGATTATGAGTAATTAAACTCATTTTGATTTCGATTGCAGGTTCATCTTCCTATTTCGATTGTAATTAGAAGTCCCGTCTTGTAATTCTCGTCCGTCATTGCTTCTTATCTTCGACCAATTCGTCTTCCCTCCATTCCTTGAAATCGGCTTGTGACATTTTCATCTTTTCATCTTTGCCCAATTCGTTGTCCGTGAAACACCTATTTCACGCTCATTTATTATATGTCGCGAATCATGGTCGATTAGGGTTCTAATTTGTTCCTCAAATTGGTTTAGCATTTCATATTATCTCTCTCACCCTAAACCCTTAATATTTGAAATTTGAGTTTACCCTCTAATGGGATTACTTGTATTTTCCGAATGTTCTATAATCAAGTTTTCTCACGGTGGTGGATTCGTTTTTTATTGATGCAGAAAATGCCAACTATTTAGGTTAGTTTAGTTATGTTAAATAAATTTCAACTACTTATAGTTTAGTTATGTTAAATAAATTTCAACTACATAAGTAATGCAAGAGTGTAAATTTTAGCAGCTACCCTTTATATTGTGTTTCATAATATTTATAAAATCTGCATTAATTTATAGTTGTGGAAAGATGGGGAGATGAAAGCTGAAGTGATCGGAGGGCATAAAGCATGGCTTGTGATTGAAGAAGTTAGAGAAATGATTCAGAATTTCGTATGATTTCCTCCCTCCTTTTCATTATAATTCTTGTTCATATATGTAATGCCCCAATTTAATAAAGCATATCTAAAAATACGGTCCAACAAAAACATTTGGTTTGTAAGTTTACAACCTTGGGCGTTACAGATTTATACCAAAACAAACCATAGGAAGCAGAGAATGATTAAACCATAAAACCAAAATGTGAGCTATGTTTATCTCCACTCCATCTAATCTCCCAAAACATATCATAGCATAACATTTTGTCATCCTACTCTTGCGAACTTGAACCTGGGACACATAACATAAAAAAAATAGAAATACATAAGACTAAAACGTCTCGTGAGTTACATGGGTTTTAGGACCCAAAACATTTATATCATAACAAATATCTTTTGCAAATATTTATAACCCATCAGACCATAGTATTACGTGAAACATGTCATAATACTTGTTAAAACCTTATTAATTGAAACATATTGCCATTTTGCTTGAAAAGCCTTTCCATAACGAATTAAATAAAAATCGTACCAACATAAAACTTCAATTTACTTAATCTTGACTGGTATTCAATCATAACTTGGATTTTTATACTTAGGGCGCTAATCACATTAAGTGGTATGCCAAGTCTAGACTAAGGTGGAAAGAACAAAATCAGTCCACCCTAGTCTCATGTGTTTTAGGACATCTACTTCGCGAAGGGGTTGGTACCACCCCAGTAGACTACTCTACCCTCCCTTGCGGGAAGCTCATGGGCTGAGCAAAAACATTTCCATTGCTTCATGTTGATGTATACTTCTTGTCTCAATACCAGTCATTTATAAAAAATCACATAGCTTCTTGTCAAACATTGACTCATAAACTCATTAGCGCTTAACGCCAAAACATACTTCCATAACCATTGTGACATGATGCTAAAACGTACTTTCATATGTAGTAGGCTTGATGCCAAATCAAATTTTCAAAAGATAGTAGTAAACGTGCATAAACATGACATAAAAAGTAAAACTTGTATGTAGATTTGTATTTGAAAATCACATAAAACTTTTATAAATACTTGCCATGTACCCCCAAAATGGGAAAAATGTCACATGTACTCACCTTGGTTCACTAGCCTTTGTCTCTACTTGCTTCCGCGCACTCCTTAACTTCTATATCGATAATATAGAAGATTAGTAATATATTCAAAAATTAGAATACTACGTATGTTAACTAAGTCTCATTCCTACAACCCTTGTCAAAAGAGTTCAAACTATCTTTATCCTAAAATATTCAATTTTAGTCTGTTAACAAATTAAACGTTCTTTTTACGTGTTGTAATTTAACATTTTTTTCTATATTAACTTTTTAGCGAAAATTCATTTTTATGGTCAAGTTGACCAAACGCGTCAATCCAACAAATTTGTTCCTTATTTTACCCAAAAACTTCAAGTTTATAATTCCAACGTCAAACCAATGTCTTTTTACCAATTCTTAACATTTCTAATATTCTTGTTTTCGAAAATTCATCACTGTACAATAACTTGGTTTACCGTGTATTTCCACAAATTTCATTAACAACGACTAATTACACATCTACTGGTCTTGGTAGTTTTCAAGCTCAAAATGACCAATTCCTTTCCAATCTTCTTTTCCAATTCTCATGTCTACTTCCATGTGTATTCAAAACTTTATTCCATCTAGTTTAGCAATTACTAACTCAAAACGGAAAATCTTGACGTAAAATCTCATTACAAGTGATAGATATTCCATGATTCTTCATCAAATAAACCATTTGCTAACATGCATGTAAAAATCCAACCAAAATGTTCAAGACTTAAGTATCATCAGTGTTTTTGAGCTCATAACAACAAAAGAAACCAAAATCCTTACTTATCATGACATGCATGAACAATTTTCGGAATAGACATCTAGGGTTTGAAGAATCATCTTATACCTTTTCCAATTTTCCGTCCAAAGCTCCAAAAATTTGAAATTGAGGATATCCCTAGCTTGGAATCGAGATTGGAAACCTTCCTTGACCCACCCCCTGAGATCGTCGGCCGTCGCACACCTCCGTCCGTCGAGAAATCGTGCCGGCGATGCTGCCAGAGCTGTTCCTTCGCTTCCTCTCTGCTACTGCTGACCACCACTGTGGTCGAACCCTATGGCTCACCCTCGGTCAGAATCGCACACCAGCAGGCCCCCTTTTACCTCTCTTGATTTTGGATTTACGCAAGTAATTAAGAACAAGGGTGGAGTGCCAATTTCAAGCTTTAAATCCCGATTTCCCTTTTGATCTATGAAGGGTTTGCGTGTTTTGGGACTTACGCAGCCCACAGAGGACTAAAAGAACCGATTGGCTGCTTTTTAATACCAAAAGACGTAAATGCCCCTAGCCCCAGCCTTGGTGAAAATTTTCCAACTTTTTCCTTTATTTTTTCTCAACTTTCCCAGGTAGTAACTCCTTCATAAGACATCCAAAATTTGTAAACTTACTATCTTTAGAAAGGTGGGAACGAGCTCTACAACTTTCCCCTATTGACTTAAGTATGAATGTTAATGGATTTTCTGCTATTAACCCTTGAAAATGACTCTTTGGTCATTTTTATAACTTTTGGGCCATTTTAAAACCTTCATAACTCCTTCGTTACCAAAGTCACCTTGAGGACTTTTTTCCAATTCCGTTTGGATTTTGAGATATAAATTTTTAAAGATTGCTCAATAAAGTTTTCACTTTTGGTCCTTTATGCGATTTCATTTCTACTCGGGTTCATATGTTACTATTATTTTACTAGAGTTACTTTATTAATACTATAAAGCTATTATGATACGTTTATGCACATATAAAATGTTAGATTTATCAAAAACTAAATTGTCATCATAACATAATATTCGTTTAACTTGGCATTAGGGTTTTCATTCTACTTAACTAAGTTCATGTAATTCAAGAAAGTTTCTAGGTGTCACAATATATATTCTCAATCATAAAATATCAAGTTTATGTATAGATTTTATTTTATATAATTTTCTCTTGTTTGGTATGATGTAGTCCTTTTGTGTCAAAGTATTAGTTGTCCCATGTTTACTAAAATTCAAATGAATTGTGCACATAAATAAATTGTAGGACCAATTTGGTAAAAATAAAATGTGCTCTTCTTGCTCCCATGGTGTTCTTCTTTAGACGTGGGATTTATTCGACTAATTCAATTGGTTAACAATCGTTCTAAACGACAATGTGGTTTCTTTTTTAACTTGCAGATTTATACATTTAACATGATATTAAAGAATACAACAATGATGCAACAAAGGTGGATGTGGGGCCAAACTCAATGATGTAGAATAGATTATGTTCATTTTAGAATTATTGTTTTTATTTTTGGATTTTTGTATTCAACTTTGAATAGAGTGTGTTCATATTAGAATAACTGTATTTATTTTTGAATTTTTATATTCAATTAGGATATATTATGTACTTATTATAATATATCATTTCATAAAATATTTTAGAATTTCCGTGTTCATTTATGAATATAACATGCTTCGTTTTAGAATATATTTATACAAAACTGATCAGTAATAGTGAAAAAGTATGACAAACGTTTTTTCAAAAATTATCCCATCAGAATATATATTGTTCCAATTATTTTTTTCATTTAAGAATAAACATATGTTTTTTTAGTATTAAAAATGATCAGTAATAGTGAAAAAAATGAAATAATGAATTTTATAAAATATTATTATAATAAAATGTAAATTCGGATTAGTAAAAGTGATTCAAAATTCATATTAGTAAAAAACTGATTTAAATTAATTCAAATTTTAAAATCCTTAAAATAAGGAAGTTAGTTATTACCATAATTGTAGAGATTCTATTTTAATTATGAAATTAAAGTTCCAGAAATACCATTTTCAATTTTTATTAGTAATTTATGGTGACCATAAGATTAATCTTGATCAAATGTCAGATTCAGTTCGCAAGTTCACATAAATTATTTAGTTCTCATTTGAAACTATATATATATATATATATATATATATATATATATATATATATATATATATATATATATATATATATATATATGTATATATATATATATATATATATATATATATATATATATATATATATATATATATATATATATATATATATATATACTAGTGGTGTATCCGCGCAATGCGGCGGGATGCTAAATGGGAGGGAGGGGCTAGGGGAAGAAAGGTTCGACAATTAGTGTTCTTTAAATGGTTAGTTTCCATTGAGTATGAGTTATTTGGTTTTTGGATAATTCGGTTTACGTTGAATAGTTTCTTTTAGCTATTAGATTACGTTTGACGGGAAATGAATAGTTAACTTTGGTAGGTAATGCAATGTTTCAAAGAACAAACAATACATAAAATATGTAATGTATCAGTAGCAAATCGGAATTAGCGTTTGTATATATTTGAAGAAATAATTAACCGCAAAGGCAACTATGAACACTCCTCACATAACTTAATATCTTTTGTCATTACAATCCCATCTTTATCTATTATTTCACAGATCAAAAGTCAAATGGCTCATTAAGGTTCCATTAAGAAAATAAAGTGAGAAACTTTGCATTTCCACCATGGCCTTTAATTGCTTTTACGATGAATGTTAAAATATAATATTTAACCATGTTTACTTCCCCCGAAGTCTAGAACACACAAATTAACAATTATCTACCAGAAAATCAGAAAATTGGTACATCAAATGGAAGCAAAAATTTGCAAAAAGTATATACATGGAAGAAAACAAAAACAATCCAGTTCAACTTTACACCCAAATCACGATAAAACTTTGGTTGTAGCTTAGTTAGAAAAATGTGAGACACATGTGGTTGTACCTTTGTATGTCTTCCTTGTGTTTACAAGGACCAACACATTATATACACATTATATATACCAATCTGGTATATGCAATCAGCTACCGGTGTAACTTTTTTGCTTTGCTGGTATATGCAAACAAAACCCGTTTGGATTCACCGGGATACCGAAGTGAGTAGTTAATCATAACAATGTTAGAATTTTAATTATTGACAATCTGTTTATACCATGCAAGTGTCTTCTGCGTGTAATCTTTTCAGTGAGCTTGTCCGTCATCATCTGCATCGTAGGCTAAATCTTTGTCCCTACTCTTTAACAACCTTTTGTTTAAATAGTCTGTCACCTCAGGTTGCTTTTCTTCTAGTGATACTTAACCAGGATTAATGTAAACATAGTCAAAGTAACGTGGTAAGCCCACACATTGACCAAGAACTCCAATATCCGACTATAGTGATGTTTCTGTATTATAAAACAAGTACAAATGGGCAAGATTAAATTGGTGATACCATCATATCTTTTTTGTTGAACAGTAAAAGAAGATTTAATAAAAACAAAAGATACCAGGAAGCTAAAGATAGTAAAGTATAGAGTAGAAAAAAAAAGGGACAAAGACAACTATGGAGAGAAAATTGATATAACACTAAACCAGTAAAGGAGACAATCACCAGCCATTATGTATGGCCATCACTAAGAGCAGGCACCGGTAAAGCATAGAGAATCCTAAAAGCACATCTTACCAGGGAGAACCAAATGGGATCAAGTACTAACCAAACCAACAACTTTGATCTTTGTGTATAAAGAAACTCAAAACTTCTAGTCAAACTGGATTGTCTTTGAATCCGGTTACAACCACCAATCAGATGTTCCAGTGTGCACTACAACTCAAAACCATTTCCTTATTATTATAAAATAAAATGAAATTCATAAGTTTACATTGATTGTGGAAAATTGCTCAGGAGATTTGTTTCAAATCAAAAGTATTCATTCCTGCTACTTAATTAAAAACAAAAGGTGATAAAAGAAAACTATAAACAATATTACCCAAATAATGAAATCAACTGTGAATCTAATTAACCCTCCACCCCCACCCCGTCATGGTTGCTCTAGTTGCTGATGCATCTTCTTACATTTAATAAGAGTTATAGAAGAGTCCACAAGCATTGTGAGCTCAAATGTGTATTAAGAACAGTCCATTGTGTCCCCATGATCCTGTAAACACAAACAAAACGCGAACAGGCGAAATTATAAAAACTTAGCAACCAATGGTGGCGTAAAATAGAGAGAAAAATGAGAGAGAGAGAGAGAGAGAGAGTGAGAGAATACTTTTTCAGGTCACTGACATCGCAGCGGTCGTCATGCGGTAAAAAATAAGAGCGGTCGTCATGCGGTCAAAAATAAGAAAAACCTAACACACTCACTTAGCACAGTGGAAGTCAGGGTCGATCCACAGGAGTTACGTGGTCAAGTCAGGTGACAGATTACCAATTATAGTGTCATGCTATAGTCAGAGGACTTAGTTTCTAAACTTTTGACTACTGATCCCAGAAACCTAAACTGAAATAATTCCAACCAACATAAACTAAGCTAAACTTCAAATCAAACCTAGTTACTTTCTGAAATCAGAAGTATGTCTCTAATCCAGAAGTAAACAAATGCATCCAAAGAAATAAACAACCACAAGGCATAAACTGAACCAATAACTAAAAGCCCAAATGACAGTCACTGGCTAGAGTTCAAACCTAAAATCTAACCTAATTGGCTACTGAAATCAGCAAAGGAAAACAGTCCAAACAATGTCATAAACACATCCAAACACAATCCAAGCATTCAAAACCAATAACAAGCATCAAAACACCGAAAAACCAATGTTACTTATAACCAAATGATTATTATCAACCCAAAACGAATTCCAAACATCCAATACAGTATCTAAGACTGAAAAACAGTAACTAAAATGCTCAAGGTCAGTGGTTGTCACTCCCACAAACGCTAGCCACTAATGCTAATTACTAAACTAAAAGAAATTAAACATAAAAACCAGAATTGCCAAAAGGTAATTGCTGAAAACGAGTTCTTGGAGTCAAAAGAGCCTCTACGGTCGATTTTTCACCATGGTTTTGCTCGGGTTTTCGGCTGAAAACACCTCTATTTATAGTTGCAAATTTTATGCAACCGCGCCGCGCATTTGTGGTTCCCGCGTCGCGCGTGCTGGCTTATCCCCGTTTTATCGGCATTTGAATTTGTTTCACCGCCTCAGATCCGCGGCGCGCGTACGTATTTTCCTGATTTTTCCTTATTCTCCCAACTTCCTCCAATTTGTATGCTTTTGGTTCCTGTTTTCATTATTTTCTTCCAAACAAGTACTGACACGAAAAGTGAGTATTCCACAGTATATATGATATAATTTCATCAAGAATAGGGCTCAACAACGACTAAAATATGCAATATCACTAGGCGTTGTCAAACACCCCACACTTGTGCCTTGCTTGTCCCCAAGCAAGAGTGTTTTTAATAGATTTTAACTAAGACTCGAATAATTTTTTACTGTGTTCAGTTTCAAAGTTTATTGCCTTATGAGTTAGAGTGAAATAGTTCATGAAAACCTAATCAGAGTGTTCTTTGGAATTCATGGCTTTCTAGAGAACCCTTGATTACAAATTTTCTGTCCACAATGAAGTGTACTTACTCATTCAGATTCTAAAGGCCATTAAGGAACTATCCATGACTTTCGATGTTGTCCGTGTAACGAGCTTTCGAAAATACCATCCCAAACCAGACGGTCTTAGGTGGTAAGGTGCATAAATGCCTTTTTCGAGGCCACCCTTTTCGGACCTACCGGCTCGAACAACAAAGGCCACAGATTGATAATTCCTTCCTAAATTCCAATCCTAAAACAGTCCAATGTCTAACTCCTAAAACTCAACTTGTTTGACTCAACTAATAGCATGATCACAACTACATAGTATTTCTTGAAAAATACTAGTGTTATAAACAATCACAAACCATCCGTTTCAAAATTATAATCTAATAAAAATTTTGAAAAATTGCTAAAAATTTGAAAATTCGGTCATTTCCGCAAAAATTTCAAAAAAAAAAACTAACTCTTTCGACCGTCCACACCCCACACTTAAAACCGTACAACGTCCCCGTTGTACAAAATTATTTAGAACAAAGGAGAAAGAGTTACCCCTTTGACGGTAGATTGCTTGGTTGGTACTCAGTATCACATGTACAAATTACGAACAAAACGGTCCTCGATTTTCGCATTCTGGAGTTGTGGCGCAACAGTAAACACGCCGGTGGTCAAGACAAGTGGAGGGGGTATGGTGACCCCACACTTGTCTGAGACAACTCCTTCCCATTTGGTATAACATGCATGACTCAACAAAACATTAAATGCAAACAGATAAAATATAGAATTGTACAATAAGCTAACTGTATGTGTTGCGGATGACCGCGGCGCGTGATTGAAGGACGCGCGTCGCGGTAATTACGTGAGTTGAAATCAACGTCTAATGGGAAAAGACCGCGTCGCGTAATGTAATGGTGTCGTGGTGCGGTAATTTCAGCAGATTACTCCAATTTCAAATCTCACAATAAACAATTCAACACACAAAAACCATTACTTTATTATTATTGTCTAATGCCTTCAAGAGGCTTATTGTCCTAAACAACTTCCCTAAGAATGAATCTTTCAACTAATCCTAACAAAATGCAAATCAAAATGTACTAAAAGAAATAAAAAATAATTACATCCATTCCTTTCAACTATGAGCAGTGTCATCATAATCGCCTTCCTCTTCCTCCGGATCCTCTTCCATGGGCTCCTCCTCTTCGTCTCTGATCGTCGGCTGGGGTCTTGGTGGAACACACTTATTCTTTGTCAGGAGTGTAATGACACAGTCAGCTATCCAGAGGAATTGCGTCTGTGTATTCTCCGTTCTTTTATCTACCTCATGCGCTGCATACGACTGGACCTGGTGCTCCCGCATGTGTGTCTCCATGGTTTCCTTAAGTGGCTTTACCTCATCCGCAAGGAAGCGGGACTCCATCGTAGCGGGGGATAGACTGCGGGGTAAACCGGTGGCTAACCTTGACCGCTTCCGAGATGTAGTCGGCTCAGACCGAAGTGCCGGGAAAGGCATACGGTCAACGGACGTGATTCCATCGTCCACATATATCACCTCCCGTGAGGTGGTCACAGGCGGGCAGAATAATATTAGAGGTATAACCTCCAACCCGTCGGTCGTGTGCTCGAAAATCAATCCATACGAATCTGCCAGTCTAGTGATGAAATGTCCCCCACCCAATGCATTTATCGTCATAGGTGCATCGGTGATTTGCTTGAAATAGTCAGCAACAAAATATGGGATGTTACAAGTTTCCAACATCCGCGTCACTGACCACATCAAATGCAGCTCCCGGGGCAATACTTTTTCTTCATCCGCACGCGGCCACAGCATGGTGGTGATGAGCCGGTGCAACATGCGGTGTGCTGGCAAATGCATGTAACATTCCCGGACGGTGTTTTCGTGGTACCGAGTGGAGGCTATCGTGCCCAGTACTCGGCTGGTGAAAAAGAATCACCCATAGTACGGCTGGCTCGCTTGTGGAATACCTCGAACGCCGGTGACTATGACTCCTCTTCAGTGTAAAGCCCGATGCGGTACCCGAATTCCTGCAAGGTACAACTGCGGTCCTGATTTCCCAGACGAAATGTAACAGTCTCCACAGTATCCATGCCAGTTTGTTTGTGGTCAAAATGGTAACTGGCAAGGAATTGAAGGAAGACCTCACGGTAAACAGGCTCGTTCATTTGTGTTGCATTTTCCAGTGCCCGGCAAGTATAAGTTAACTCCCCCTCTTCGTACCCTCCTTGGACTAGCCAGTCCTTTAAATGATCCAGAATGCCTGATTCCCTGGTAAAGTCCCAATTGACCGTGCGGCTTGGCAATATGCGTTTGTGTTTACACAGACCCCGACGGTTGAAAAAGCTAGCCGCGCATACCCGATCAGTCTGTGTAGTCAAGGAATTCCAGTCAAGTGTTTCAGAGCTACTTGATGACGACATAATGCATGCAGAATGTATAAAAATTAAGAATGAGTTTACTGTCCAGAGGTTCGATGCGGCACGCACGTAACATCTCGCGACGCGTCAAATGAACATTCATGTTACGCGTCGTGAACTGTACAGACCGCGGCGTGGCGAACGATTTTAGCCAAAAAATCGATCATTCTATCTAATTCAATCCAGTTAACTCTAATCTACCTATTGGGTTTCATGCAATACAGTACTATAAACCTAATTTGACTATCAATTTCATCAGATGATAAACGACATTGTGAATTACAGCATCATTCAAGCAGGTTCAAGACTTATAAAGACAAGGAGAAGAAAAGAAGAACTTACTTGAATTTCAGTGAAGAGACAAGAATGCAGATGACTTGATTGATTGAGATGCTTTTACCGCAGTGAAAAGAATCACGAATTACGCAAATTGATTATATGCAGGTGTGGGGGTTTTGGATAGCTTTCAAAAACTCTGTTTTAGTGATTATCTTTAGTTTCAAATTAAGATAAGGCCGCGGAGCGGGAAGCTTCTATCCGCGTCGCGTATAAAAATCTGATTTTAATTGTAATCGCGAAAACCCGATATGCGCGGCACGGATCCTAAGATCCCGCGTCGTGGTATTGCAAAATTACCAAAATGACCCCACACTTGCTCTTTTCTTACCGTGATCAAATGGATGTGATGAATTACTATGCAAATATACAATGACGATCGGGTTGCCTCCCGACAAGCGCTAAGTTTAACGTCTTTAGCCGGACGTACACTTACCTGATTTATGCATTATACACTAGAACATCTACCACGAATTCAACTGTCTCCACTTCCAGTTTCTGGAATGTGCCCGCAGTGACATAGGGTTTGAGCCTATGTCTATTGACTTTAAATGGTTGACCACCCTTCAACTTTAAATGGTTGACCACCCTTCAGGTCCTGAATCTCTACTGCGCCATAGTCTGTGATGCTCACCACTGCATAAGGGCCATTCCATTTGCTCCTGAGTTTCCCAAGAAACATCTTCAACCGCGAGTTGTACAGCGATACTTTCTGTCCCACTTCGAAAGTTTTCAACTTGAGCTTAGCATCGTGATACCGTTTCATTTTCGATTTATATGTAGCTGCGTTCTCATATGCTTCGTCGCGTAGTTCTTCCAACTCGGATAGCTGTAACTTCCGTTCCTTTCCAGCTTCAGTGTAATCCATATTGACTTGTTTGACTGCCCATAAGGCGCGGTTGGTAAGCTCAACCGACAAATAACAGCCTTTCCCGTAAACCAGCTGATATGGAGTGGTTCCAATTGGTGTTTTGAAAGCAGTTCGGTATGCCCAAAGCGCGTCATCCAATCTTAGTGACCAATCTTTTCTGTCGGTTTTGGCAGTCTTTTGTAGAATTTCTTTTATTTGCCTATTAGATACTTCCACCTGGCCACTTGTATGCGGGTGATAGGGTGTTGCAATTCGATGATTCACTCCGTAGTGCTTTAACAGTCGTCCAAATTTGAAATTCTTGAAGTGAGATCCTCCGTCGCTTATGATTACGCGTGGAACTCCATATCTTGTAAAAATGTTCTTCTTGACGAATTTACACACCACGTGGTGGTCATTCGTGTGGGTTGCCTCTGCCTCAATCCATTTAGACACATAGTCCACTGCTACCAGAATGTAAACATACCCATGTGACGTAGGAAATGGACCCATGAAGTCAATTCCCCAGACATCAAAGATGTCCACTACCTAGATTGGGTTCAAGGGCATCTGATCCCTTTTTGATATGTTTCCTAACTGTTGGCAGTTGAGGCATTCCTTTACAGTTTGATGCACATCCCTGAAAATTGTTGGCCAGTATAATCCAGCTTCGAGGACTTTGTACCCTGTCTTTTTACCACTGAAATGTCCTCCACATGCTGACGCATGGCAGTGCTCCAATACCTCACTGATTTCACTGTCAGGCACACATCGCCGAATTATTTGATCCTCTCCCACCTTAAAAAGGTCAGGGTCGTCCCAGATAAATCTCCTTGCGTATGTGCGGAACTGCTTTTGCTTTTGTTTAGTCCAGTGTTGTGGTATTGCTCATATTGCCAAGAAATTCAAGTAATTCGCATACCAAGGAGCTCCAGTAAGCTCCAGTAGCTGCTCATCTGGGAATGAATCCTTAATTCCCGCTTCCAATTCTTCAGCTGGCAATCGAGAAAGATGGTCTGCCACGACGTTCTCTGCTCCCTTTTTGTCTTTAATATCCACATCGAACTCTTGCAAGAGTAGTATCCATCTAATCAATCTAGGCTTAGACTCCTTCTTTGCCAGCAAGTGTCGAACAGCGCTATGATCAGTGTAAACTACTACCTTTGATCCCGAAATATATGATCTAAACTTGTCTAATGTAAATACTAAGGCAAGTAATTCTTTTTCAGTAGTTGTATAATTTAGTTGAGCTTCAAGCGTAGCAGATAACTATAGGTTTTCGATCAACGTTTTGGCATAATACTGCGCCAGCAGCATAGTTACTGGCGTCACACATTATTTCGAACGGTTGAGTCCAGTCAGGCGGTTTCAGGATAGGAGCTTCAACTAGTTTATTCTTGAGGATATTGAATGCTTTTACACATTCTTCATCAAAAATACATGGTGCATCTTTCAAGAGAAGACCACAGAGAGGTTTGGAAATGGAACTAAAGTCTTTAATAAACCTACGATAGAAACCTGCGTGACCTAAAAAGGATCTGACCCCTTTTACTGATGTGGGGGTGGTAACGTGGATATAACTTTGACCTTAGCACGATCAACTTCGAACCCTCTCTCCGATACTACGTGACCGAGCACTATCCCTTCTTTGACCATGAAGTGACTCTTTTCCCAGGAAAGCACCAAATTCGATTCGACACATCTTTCTAAGACTTTTTCCAATTGACCCAAGCAGGCTTCGAATGTTGGTCCAAAGATTGAGAAATCGTCCATAAAGATTTCTAATGCATCACCGATCATATCAGAGAAGATGGCCATCATGCATCGCTGAAATGTAGCAGGTGCATTACACAACCCGAATGGCATTCTATGAAATGCAAAGGTGCCATAAGGACATGTGAACGTTGTCTTTGCCTGATCTTCCGGGTGGATTGCAATTTGATTGTACCCAGAATACCCATCCAAGAAACAGTAATACTTTTGTCCTGCTAGCTTTTCCACGATCTGGTCAATGAATGGCAACGGAAAATGGTCTTTGGAGGTAGCAGCATTGAGCTTTCGGTAGTCGATACATACTCTCCATCCAGTTACTGGCCTGATGGATACTTTGTCACCATCTTTAGTATCCACAATAGTTATTCCAGACTTCTTTGGCACTGTCTGTGTCGGACTGACCCATTCGCTGTCAGAAATCGGGTATATGATTCCTGCGTCTAACCATTTGAGAACTTCCTTTTTCACAACTTCCTTCAGATTGGGGTTCAATCTCCTCTGCGTATCCCTGGCCGGTTTAGCTCCCTCTTCTGTAACGATTCGATGCATGCATGTGGTTGGACTAATTCCTTTTAAGTCCGCAATCGACCACCCAATGGCCTCCTTATGCTTGGACAATACCTTGAGCAATTCCTTCTCTTGTTCCCCTGTCAAGTCTGCTGCTAAAATCACGGGCAAAGTATCCTTATCTCCCAGAAAGGCATACTTTAGGTATTCTGGTAGCGGCTTTAATTCCAGCTTCGGTGGTTCTTGTAAGGAGGGTTTCAACGTCCTTGGAATCTTTGTTGGTAACTTCTCTATGTGAGCACATTCTTCAGACTTCAAACTCTTTTCTCCGTCTACTTCTTTTTTCTGCTCATCATCTTCAACACTCCCTTCTTCTTGAATCGTCATTGCCTCTGATTGTAGTACGTCAGGAGTGAACTGCTGCACTAGCTCATCTATGATATCTACCTGATAACACTCTTCTTCTTCCATGCTGCTTCCCTTGGCATGTGCATTGAAAATGTTAATCTTGGTCTGTTGATGCCCAAAGGATATTCCCATGTCTCCAGTGCGACAATCGATATTTGCATTGGCAGTGGCTAAGAATGGTCGCCCTAAGATAATCGTGGGTTGTTCTCCACTGGTCGCCTGACGAGTGTCCAGAACTAGAAAATCTGCTGGGTAATAAAATTCTCCCACCCTGATGATAACATCGACTAGCATTCCCCTAGGGATCTTTGTAGACTTATCAGCCAGTTGCAAAATTACGTCGGTAGATTTCATGGTGCCAAACTCGTGCTTATAAAACAACTGTCCAGGTAATATGTTCACATTTGCACCCAAATCTAACAAAGCCCTTTTTATGTGCACATCACCTAGATCCACGGAGATGAGATGAACTCCAGGATCCTTCATCTTGGGAGGAAGCGCGTCCATTAAAATAGAACTTACATTCTCAGGTAAGCTGATCATTTTAGGCAAATGGGACAGGATATGTTTCTTATGTATGCACATATCCTTGAGAAACTTGGCATATGCAGGAACTTCCTTGATAAGTTTAACTAGTGGAATGTTAACCTTAATCTGACTAAACAGTTCCCACATATCTTCTGCATGCGGTCCCTTCTTCCCATATGGTCTTTTCTCTGGCTTTTCCAAAGCTGTAGGAAAAGGAACTGTCCCACTTGATTCTCCTTTCTCCCATGTGCTCGTTTGCTTCTTCTTTGCTTGTTCCTCCTTACCCTTCTTCTCCAGTTCTTCTTTTTCATCAAAGATTATTTCTACATCACTATACTCATCTACTGGTGGAGCTGTGACTTTGTTATCCACTTTCTTCCCGCTCCTAAGTGTAATCACTTCATTAACTTGCACGTTTGATGCCTGTGCCTTTTCCTGTGCTCTATCTTCTTCCATCTTAATAATCAAGTCTCCTAACTTCAGAATTGCTTTTGAATTAGAATTCTCCACTTCCTGCAACTTGACTAACAACCTAAAAATTTCCTGTATACCAATGTTCGTACCTCCCGCTGGAGGTGGAGGTTGCACCTGCTGCTGCCTCATTGGTTGTTGCCTTACTTCCCGTTGTTGATTGTTTCAGAATGGTCTTGGTGTGTTATGAAATCGACCATACCCATGCACTTGACTAATCTCCTCATGAGTCATCAAACACTCATTGTGATTATGTCCTATATCACCGCATGTATTGCATATAACTTGTCCATGCAACACATATGCTCCCTTCTCTTGCTGAAGCCTTGCAAGCATTTGATTAAACTTCTTACTCACAGCACTTAACTCTTCCTGAATTTCTGTCTTCCATTTGCTTTATGCTTCAACGTTTGCTACGTAGACTGTGTTATCTTTCATGGTTCCACTAACCTTTGATCATAAACTCAACTGCTCCAGGAATCTCCACGCGTCTTCTGGCTCTTGCCACATAAATGTCCTACTTGACGAGGCATTTATCATTGCTTGATGTGTTTCGCTGACTCCTTCAAAGAAGAGTTTCACTAACTGCCATTTGGGAACCTCATGACGCGGTCAGGATCGCAATAACTCCTTTAATCCATCAAATGCTTCGTGAAAAGCCTCTCCTGGCTTTTGCTGGAAGTCCTGAATTGCACGTCTGACTTCTGTGGTTTTACTAACTGGGTAGAATTCTTGTAAAAAGTTTGCCTTGAGTTGGTCCCAACTAGTGATACTATTAGGCGGAAGAGAGGTAAACCAATATTTGGCCTTGTCCTTTAATGTGAAAGGAAATAATCTTAACCTAAAAGTATCCCTATTGGTGTTTCTAGGAGTATTAGCATTCGCGATAGATATGAATTCATACAAATGATTGTATGGGTCATCAGTTTTATATCCTCTGAATTGAGTTAATATTCCTATCAGCTGAGGTCTAATTTCTACATGGTATTCTACATCATCAGGAATATAGATGGGCGATGAATCATCATACTCCCGTGGCTGGAAGTGTGATGCAACCGATTGCCCCCTCGGTTGTGCAAAATATAAAGGTTGAGCAGGATTACCGTAACATTGAGGATCATTGTACCCCTGCTGACCTTGTAATGGTTGATGTTGTTGCTCTCTTATTGGAGGTCCCCGACCTCGGTCCCATGGTTGTTGTGGTGCTGGTGGGACCCATCCTTCATTTTCATCATCATATCTCTTCTCGGTTTCTGGATACTGGTACTGTTGCTGAGGAGGTTGCTGGTATTGTTGTGGTTATGTAGGTTGAAATGTGGTTTGAGGTTTAAGAAGTACGTGTTGTGGTTGTGAAAATGGTTGTGAAACGGGTGTCTGCTGTCTAGATACTGGGGTGCCATCACGGTCGGCATGATGGTAGAAGTGAATGGGTTGGTGGATTGTGGTTGTGATATTGGTGGAAATGGTGGAATCGATGGCGGAGTGCATGATGGTATTGGTGCAGGGGCTGAAACTGCACCACCAGAAGCACTCGTGCTCCCAAAATGAAACTCTGAAACTGGGGGAATAAAAGACATACCCGTTGCCTCACCCGAGGGTTCCTGGGCATCATGCTCTGGACTACTGCTAATATTACTAAAACTCATGATATTGGAACGCCTACGTGCACGGATTTTGCGCGCAGTTCGCTCAATCTCAGGATCAAAACGTAAAGGGGATAATTGCTCACCCCTACGGGTACGCATGCACTAATGCAACACGCCCCAAAAATCAAAAAGCAAAAACTAACGCTAACCAAATGAACTCACAAAAGAAAATCAGAAACTAAAGCTCCTACTAATCACCTAATCTTAAGCTCACAACTTCCCGGCAACGACGCCAAAATTTGACATCGCAGCGGTCGTCATGCGGTCAATAATAAGAAAAACCTAACACACTCACTTAGCACAGTGGAAGTCAGGGTCGATCCACAGGAGTTACGTGGTCAAGTCAGGTGACAGATTACCAACTATAGTGTCATGATATAGTCAGAGGACTTAGTTTCTAAACTTTTGACTACTGATCCCAGAAACCTAAACTGAAATAATTCCAACCAACATAAACTAAGCTAAACTTCAAATCAAACCTAGTTACTTTCTAAAATCAGAAGTATGTCTCTAATCCAGAAGTAAACAAAGGCATCCAAAGAAATAAACAACCACAAGGCATAAACTGAACCAATAACTAAAAGTCCAAATGACAGTCACTAGCTAGAGTTCAAACCTAAAATCTAACCTAGTTGGCTACTGAAATTAGCAAAGGAAAACAGTCCAAACAAGGTCATAAACACATCCAAACACAATCCAAGCATTCAAAACCAATAACAAGCATCAAAACATAGAAAAACCAATGTTACTTATAACCAAATGATTATTATCAACCCAAAACGAATTCCAAACATCCAATACAGTATCTAAGACTGAAAAACAGTAACTAAAATGCTCAAGGTCTGTGGTTGTCACTCCCACAAACCCTAACCACTAATGTTAATTACTAAACTAAAAGAAATTAAACATAAAAACCTGTAATGCCAAAACGTAATTGCTGAAAACGAGTTCTTGGAGTCAAAAGAGCCTCTACGGTCGATTTTTCACCGGGGTTTTGCTCGGGTTTTCGGCTGAAAACACCTATATTTATAGTTGCAAATTTTACGCAACCGCGCCACGCATTTGTGGTTCCCGCGTCGCGCGTGCTGGCTTATCCCCGTTTTATCGGCATTTGAATTTGTTTCATCGCCTCAGATCCGCGTCGCGCCTTCTTGATTTCCGCGGCGTGCGTACGTATTTTCCTGATTTTTCCTTCTTCTCCCAACTTCCTCCAATTTGTACGCTTTTGGTCCCTGTTTTTATTATTTTCTTCCAAACAAGTATTGGCACGAAAAGTGAGTATTCCACAGTATATATGATATAATTTCATCAAGAATAGGGCTCAGCAATATCACTAGGCATTGTCAGTCACCAACATCTGCAAAAAGCATCTTGCCACCTTGAAAACACAATCTCAGCAGTTCCCTAGAACAAAGTGTAATTAAGAAAAATTGATGAAATAGATGAAAAAACGGAACCTGCGATACCAATAATTGAAGCTTGACCTAAAAATAGATCGATGTAAAAAGCAAACATCACATACCTGGGATTAAAAGATTAAACAACAGGCTGGTTAAAATAGCAAAAGCATTGAATGTTTAGGGCGTCGATAAATGATATGAATTGAAATTCAAAATCTTATCTAGAAATCAGGTCGAATTGTCGATCTGTGTATCGATCCTAAGCCGAAGATCGTAGTTATAGGCTGAATCGGAAGCAGATGCGGAGAAGAGATGAAGAAGGAGAAACGAGAGGAGATGAATCTTCGATCGTTCTCCTGGTTAGGTTAATCTGCTAAAAAATTAGGAAGGGTCGAAATAAGAAACCATAAGTAAAAAAGTAATACCTTAACATAAAGGAATTAGCGATCTTGTCGTCATTCTCCGCCATGAGACGACTGAGAGGTGTGGAGATTGACAGAATCGGTGTTCTCTTTAAATTATACTTCGTATCGAGATTTAAAGTTTACTGGCCGAGAATTTAGGATTTCAAATTGATCTTTGTACATGAGATTTTGATTTGTCAACAAATTGAATTAGTGGATTATTACCCATGAATCAGGGATTTCAGTTTAGACGTGTAGATAGAATAATAGCATTAAAAGTTGTATTTTACGTATCTGACTTTGTACCTCTTAAAAATTAAGAACACATGTAGCATTAAAGGTTTGTAAATTGTGCAGAAAAAATTGTAAATATGTGCTTTATATATGTATTATGTGCATAAAATGTTGTACGACTTAAAAATTCAATAAGTTTGCTTTATAAGTAGTAATATATATATATATATATATATATATATATATATATATATATATATATATATATATATATATATATATATATATATATATATATATATATATATATATATATATATATATATATATATATATATATATATATATATATAGGGCTAGGTTATAATAAGAATGACAATTATTGTGTTACCTTGTAACCAAATCCTGGCCATCGGATTTCATTCTTGTAACAATGAAAAAAACACATTTTTAACAGAATAAGTTTTTGACATAATGAGTTCTTACCATTCTTAAAAGAATAAACTAAATTTTGTACATTCTTAAAAGAATGTGTTTTAAATGAGTGATCCAGATTGAGTTTCAAGGTTACACAATACTTGTATGGATATATTTGATCCTAGCCCTATATATATATATATATATATATATATATATATATATATATATATATATATATATATATATATATATATACATATATACATAGATATATACATATATATATATATATATATATATATATATATATATATATACATATATATATATATATATATATATATATATATATATATATATATATATATATATATATATATATATATATATATATATATATATATATATATATATATATATATATATATATATATATATATATATATATATATATATATATATATATATATATATATATATATATATATATATATATATATATATATATATATATATATATATATGGCTAGGTTACATTAAGAACCACAATTATTGTGTGGTCGTAAGGACAAATCTGGTGCATAGAATTCAAATGATCAATGGTTATGATTAATTACAGAATATTGATTTTTTTAAATTAAAAAATGATCTACTTTCCAATTATATCATTCTAAAGGGTAATATGGACATTTTATATTTTTTCAAATATGGAATGTGAGATTTTCATGGGATTAAATTTGAAATTTAAATTTTATTTCAAATTCAAATTCGAATTTCTTTTTAAATTCAAACTTCAATTTTGATTCTTCATTAGAGTTCTTAACCATTTACATTCTATTAGAATTAATTACAAAAACATACATTAGAATGATGCTGCAAATTTGAAAGTAAATTAATCATTGTGGTAGAATAAATTACAAAATCATACTTATATAAATTACAAAATAATACAAAAATCAGATTTATATGAAAGTAAATTAAACATTCTATTAGAATGAAATACAAAATGTTATTTACATTGTATTGTGTAACATCAACATGAATACAATAATATATTAGAATCTAACAGAATATACATTCATTCTGACAGAATATACTATCGTTCTGAGAGAATATACACGGTTGCTAGAATAACATTCTGTCAGAATGACTGCCTTAAAACCAAACTTTAGGGCTTCTTCTTGATTTCTCGTGTGTTTTGAATGCATAAAGTATTACCCTGCAACACCATAATGATATTCTCACATGTTAGAATGATCCATAACATTTGTCCTAGAATTACAAAATCATACAGAAACATTCTACTAGAATTTGACATGGTATGTTACATATACTAGTTACACAAAATATATAATAATTACACAAAGCATTCTACTAGAATTTGACATGGTATTTGACATGGTATGTTACATATACTAATTACACAAATGAAATAAATGTGAAAATTGAAATAAGATTGACAAATACCTAACATGTTGATCAAATATGGCTTGTAAATGTAATCAAACTCCAACTTCAACAATGTTATGTTATCCAATCCAAGCTTGAAGTTGATCAGGAGAAATAAAAAAAATAGGAATTGTCAATTCTAGTAGTCGAACTCCAACCTCCTGTAATTGTCAATTCTAGTAATAAAAAAAATAGGAATCGTATATTCTACTAATCAAAAAAATGTAATCGAAGATGTCAAGACATACTTGAAAGTTACAAAAAATACAGAATGTGTAGAATATTCATAAACTATGGTAATTGAGTGGTTATTTTTCTGAAGGAAAGAAAGCATATTCCTCTTCCTTCAAGGTTTGTAAATACGAAAGCGTTAGTGTAAGTTCCCCAAAACCAAAAGCGGGCCATTTAACATCGTATAAAGGCCGATTTCAAAGCAAGCAACATAATCCTTTCATGTATAAATATAGAGCTTGTTAAAAAAAGTTGATTCCCATTAAGAAAGCAAATATAAAGTTGCTTTCCATTCTCTACAAAAACTGTTAATGAATGGCTCAAAGAATGAGAAAAAAATCATTTTTATATAGTAATGATTGGAAATTTCTTCTAAAAATTAAGGCATGTTTCTAATGTCATAACAGAAACGTCTGGTAATGATTTTGGTTGAGACTTAAATAGCAGAAATTGGATGTAACCTTTAATTGTTCACATGTTCACCTAATAGGTTAACTGATATATACATTCATAAGGCTTTAAAAGTCAAGAGCGTAATAGATATTTACAAAGTAACAAAACTTCTTATTCACCTCACAAAAATCGCAAATACTAGAAATCGTCCATTCTAGTAATCGGGAATCAGAAATAGGAGACTATAATTAGTCGATCAGGAGAAATCAAAAAAATACGAACCTTGACAAATTGGAATCGTGACTTGCAACTCCCAGAAAAATCTACAATACGAACCTTGATCCCAAATTGCTTGCTGCCAGTCGTAAAGAATCAATTGACAATTGCTAATCAAAACTGGAATCGCAACCCTCAATAATTTCAATCGAGATTCAACCGAGGTTGAACCTAGAATCACAACGAGTTATGATTTTTAATTATAATTAAGCATGTAGCAGATCTTCAATGATTGTGGCGATTACCAATTGACTGCAACAGAGTTTAATTGGTGTTGTTGTTGGATCGTTGGCTATGGTGGACGAATTCTACTTTCAAAAAAAAATGGTGGACGAATTCTGATGATGGCGATGGTGGACGAATTCTGATGATAGCGATGGAAATTGAGGTAATGTAGGAGTTAATATAGGACAGTGACCTGTTTACCATGATTATAGGGATTAGTTTACCATAATTATAGGCATTAATTTTAATTTAATTAACTGAATCAAATATCAAGTTACGAAAGTACCCATGGTGATTCTAGGCTTCTAATTGGGTCTTACGTCTACACAATGTAGATTGATCTAAAGATCGAGTAAACCATTTTAATTCTCTTGCTGATCTTTCTTACTTGTTTATTCTTGTCTTTCTTGCTGCAAAGATGAGTGGTCTTGTGCATTCTTGTTGAAGGATTGTTTGACAGTTTTTGATATTGGAAGAGGTTTGAATTTTATTGATCTTGCTTGTTGCACTCAGCATCTATTGTAGTGCATGAAATATATATTTCTTTTTAAATGCTTTAACATAAAAAGGGACAACTACAATTTCTCTTATTCATGATTTTCATCCATAAACTTTGTGTATTCATATTAAGGCATGATTATTACTTGAGTGACCAATGACGATTCTAGGATCCAGTGATAAAAATGATTATTGTTGAAATGACAATGTGATTGAATTCTAGACATGCATCACTTGTAGACGAGGCTAGTTGCTTGTTTTGTGGTACAACTGTGATAGCCTATTGTGCCTAAGGATGAGGAGAAATAGGCAGTGTGGTATTTTCTAACTACTACATAGGCTATACTTTTAGGCATGATTACGCAAGTATCTAGAATATTTAGCTATCAACAACTTATTTAACATATTTCAAAATATGATGCAAACATAAAAGCTATAGACCTAAAATAATGTTGTTATTTAAATTTATTATTACTAACTGGTAAGAGGATCTTGGTTCCGATATAAAAGAACTAAAAGTATAAACCAACAAAAATGTAGGGTGATACTCCTAGTACTTTGTCAAACTACACCGCATAACATGGTTTACAACTTTTGTCGTGGGATTTGCAGTTCGTAAATCTGTGAAACCGCAATATTGAGTGTGATTTATGGTTTTTAACTTCAAGCCGTCGTTTAAACCGCATTATACCGCATAATAAAAACAATATACATTAATCAATCCTTTCCCATTACGGATTATATGAATAGTCGTGAAATTGAGAGAATACAAAACAAGGCGAATGAATATTGCTAGATAGATCGACTAGGCGTGAGTATTTTCATCATATCTAGCTTGGTGTACCTCCGATTAGGACGATTCTAAATGATTTGGAAAGAAGACACAATTACCTACAAGTCTACAACTTTAATGATTTGCATTCTACGGAAATTTGATGGTTATCTATGTCGTAATAATCATAGAGGTTTGAAATAGTGTATTGATAGTTGAAAATTCCAAACTTAATTAATAAGTTGGGGTTTAAATGTTTTGTAAGGTTTCATATTTCCTAAACCATGATAATTGTCGGCACCATACAAAACCGCACGACACGATAATTTAAACATCCGCAATGCGGTTTGCAGTTTTCAAAAATCACAAACTGCATTATATGGTGTGTTTGTGGTTTTGTCACATTGAAACACGGATACCCCAAGTACTTACTTAGAACACATTTATTTATTGATAAGATAAATTACAATAAAAGTTAGATACCTTAATTATATTATTTGTATTTTATTCCTAAATAAAAATATGATTATATTAACATTTTTAAAATACAATATATGAAAAATAAATCACCCTAATAATTTTTTCTAGAATCAAAAGTTAAAAGATTCAAAATATCAAGTTAACATATAATTAAGTTAATATTAAAATCAAGTTATAATGTATTAATAGAAGATAAACAAAATAATTATATCAACTCTAATAATTTTAAGTTAAAGCTTTCTAATCATAAGTAATAAATATAATGTTATGTAATATTTAGTAATAATAGAGGATTATATGATATTAATTTTATTTTTTCCATCATGAATTACATGTTCATTTGTTTCTTAGTTTGAAATCTTTATGTATTTATAATAGTGTTCTTCAATGTTTTATTTTTTTTAGTTAAAATTTTATACTTTTTAGATAAGGGTAAATTGCAAAAAGTCATTATGTTTACATAAAAATTTGTTTTCGACACTGTATTTTTTTTTTTTTTGACAATCAAGTCACTAATTTTTCCAAATTATTGCACTTTTGACCATTTGACCGATCATCCCGGTTGCCAACTAACATGGTATGGTGATGTGTCAATATTTGATGACGTGATACTGACATTGCATGATGATATTTTCAATTTTAGCTAAAATTTCCTTTTACTTTTACGTATTTGACTATTAAGATAAATAATTATCCAATTAACAAATCCACCCATATATAAACCATAATGACCACTTCTGCTAAATATATATTTTACACGTGTAACATAATTATCAGTAGAGAGTATATACAATTATCGTATATTATTTATTTTCAAATCAAAATTTAAAAGTATGCTTCAAATATTTTTTCTATAATTATTAGTATATAAAATTATTGTACATCATATTACTACCAAAATATTATATTTGAATACTTAGAAAACTAAATAAATTAATTGTTGTTTTATATTTTACTTTTCAAAGAAACTATGATCATGTCAGTGCCAAATTAGTGTCACTCACTAAAGATTGACACGTCGCCATGCCATATAAGCTGGCAGCCGGTTTGACCGGTCAAATAATCAAAACTGCAATAATTTGAAAAAATTAGTGACTTAATTGTCAAAAAAAAAAAACACAGTATTAAAATGAAGATTTTATGTAAACTCAATGTTGGATTGTTGAAGGGTCTATCACGAAGACTCACATATTTTGATGAGTCAAATTATAGAATTTTAGGGAGGTATTACCGAGGGACCAACAACGGGTAATTTAGAATATATCGACAAAATCTTTCCCTCAATAATCTATCGCAGATTAATATTTTTCAGTGAAGAAACAACGCGGCCTTTTTCTTGGCCACTCGTCAAATGTTGAAAACTAAGTCATATTAGTGAAGGATCAAGAAGCCCTTCTTTTTTCATTGCCCCTCCTACTTTTTTGCTGTTTATATTCGGTTCCCTCCCGAATCGATAGGATTCCCTCCCAATAGGGGTGGAAATCGGTTCAGTTTTTTGTTTTCTTGGTTTCGTTGAATTGGTTTCCTCGATTTAAAAGTTTTTTTGGTCCAAACCATAAACCGAACCAAACCGATTTTAAATTATTGTAGACTAAATTGAAAATCGAATTCGAATTCGGTTTGGTTCGGTTTGAGACCAAAGGACCGAATTTAAAAAAATCCAAAAAGAGTAAGGGCAAAAAAGTAAATAAGTAAATATTGTATAATATAACACACACACACACACACACACACACACACACACACACACACACACACACACACACACACACACACACACACACACACACACACACACACACATATATATATATATATATATATATATATATATATATATATATATATATATATATATATATATATATATATATATATATATATATATATATATATATATATATATATATTTCAATTGGTTATTCAATAATAATCGCGCTTTTGGTTTGGTCTGGTCTGAACCAGGGTAGACCAAAAACCAAACTATAAACCAAGTTCCAAGTTCGGTTTGGTCCGAGACCAAACAAAAAACCGAATTCGAATATGGCTTGGTTTATAATCGGTTTCATTGTTTAGTTTGGTTTTTGGGTTTTTCGGTTCCAAACCAAATAACTTCCACCCCTACCTCCCAAAGCCCTAAACCTTCTTTCACCATCGACACATACCACCGTTTTTCTAGTAGTGATAATAAACAAACTAAAATAGACAGGTTATTATTTCTTGCCCTTAATCCTTACATAAATCCCAGAATGCATGAAGATACTTTAATAAAGTTTACAATGTAGTGATATACAAATTTATATATAAACTATCATTTCAATTTTTTGGGAATCGCTTTCAGTGGTTCTAGTTTCCTCACAACAATTCCCATTTTATCCTTCATGTCCAGATTCTCGGCTTTCACATGGCTTTCAAGCTCCCAATCAAACTCATGTAGCAACGAACCCAACACAAGGTGCAACACACGGTGCGCTAGTGGTACCCCTACACACATCCTTCTCCCTCCACCAAATGGTATGAGTTCAAAGTGTTGGCCTCGGTAGTCAATTTTTGAGCCCAAAAACCTCTCGGGCTCAAATGAATTAGGGTTCTCCCAGCATTCTGGGTCCCGCCCTATGGCCCATGCGTTGACGAACAATTGGGTGTCTTTGGGAATATGGTATCCCATGAACTCGGTGTCGTGGGCCGCTTTGCGTGGGACCAAGAATGGGATTGGAGCATGGAGACGTAAGGTTTCCTTTATGATGGCCTGGAGGTACGGAAGGCTATCAATGGAACTCTCTTCGAGTTTCTGGTAATATTACTAAAACTCATGATATTGGAACGCCTACGTGCACGGATTTTGCGCGCAGTTCGCTCAATCTCAGGATCAAAACGTAAAGGGGATAATTGCTCACCCCTACGGGTACGCATGCACTAATGCAACACGCCCCAAAAATCAAAAAGCAAAAACTAACGCTAACCAAATGAACTCACAAAAGAAAATCAGAAACTAAAGCTCCTACTAATCACCTAATCTTAAGCTCACAACTTCCCGGCAACGACGCCAAAATTTGACATCGCAGCGGTCGTCATGCGGTCAATAATAAGAAAAACCTAACACACTCACTTAGCACAGTGGAAGTCAGGGTCGATCCACAGGAGTTACGTGGTCAAGTCAGGTGACAGATTACCAACTATAGTGTCATGATATAGTCAGAGGACTTAGTTTCTAAACTTTTGACTACTGATCCCAGAAACCTAAACTGAAATAATTCCAACCAACATAAACTAAGCTAAACTTCAAATCAAACCTAGTTACTTTCTAAAATCAGAAGTATGTCTCTAATCCAGAAGTAAACAAAGGCATCCAAAGAAATAAACAACCACAAGGCATAAACTGAACCAATAACTAAAAGTCCAAATGACAGTCACTAGCTAGAGTTCAAACCTAAAATCTAACCTAGTTGGCTACTGAAATTAGCAAAGGAAAACAGTCCAAACAAGGTCATAAACACATCCAAACACAATCCAAGCATTCAAAACCAATAACAAGCATCAAAACACAGAAAAACCAATGTTACTTATAACCAAATGATTATTATCAACCCAAAACGAATTCCAAACATCCAATACAGTATCTAAGACTGAAAAACAGTAACTAAAATGCTCAAGGTCTGTGGTTGTCACTCCCACAAACCCTAACCACTAATGTTAATTACTAAACTAAAAGAAATTAAACATAAAAACCTGTAATGCCAAAACGTAATTGCTGAAAACGAGTTCTTGGAGTCAAAAGAGCCTCTACGGTCGATTTTTCACCGGGGTTTTGCTCGGGTTTTCGGCTGAAAACACCTATATTTATAGTTGCAAATTTTACGCAACCGCGCCACGCATTTGTGGTTCCCGCGTCGCGCGTGCTGGCTTATCCCCGTTTTATCGGCATTTGAATTTGTTTCATCGCCTCAGATCCGCGTCGCGCCTTCTTGATTTCCGCGGCGTGCGTACGTATTTTCCTGATTTTTCCTTCTTCTCCCAACTTCCTCCAATTTGTACGCTTTTGGTCCCTGTTTTTATTATTTTCTTCCAAACAAGTATTGGCACGAAAAGTGAGTATTCCACAGTATATATGATATAATTTCATCAAGAATAGGGCTCAGCAATATCACTAGGCATTGTCAGTCACCAACATCTGCAAAAAGCATCTTGCCACCTTGAAAACACAATCTCAGCAGTTCCCTAGAACAAAGTGTAATTAAGAAAAATTGATGAAATAGATGAAAAAACGGAACCTGCGATACCAATAATTGAAGCTTGACCTAAAAATAGATCGATGTAAAAAGCAAACATCACATACCTGGGATTAAAAGATTAAACAACAGGCTGGTTAAAATAGCAAAAGCATTGAATGTTTAGGGCGTCGATAAATGATATGAATTGAAATTCAAAATCTTATCTAGAAATCAGGTCGAATTGTCGATCTGTGTATCGATCCTAAGCCGAAGATCGTAGTTATAGGCTGAATCGGAAGCAGATGCGGAGAAGAGATGAAGAAGGAGAAACGAGAGGAGATGAATCTTCGATCGTTCTCCTGGTTAGGTTAATCTGCTAAAAAATTAGGAAGGGTCGAAATAAGAAACCATAAGTAAAAAAGTAATACCTTAACATAAAGGAATTAGCGATCTTGTCGTCATTCTCCGCCATGAGACGACTGAGAGGTGTGGAGATTGACAGAATCGGTGTTCTCTTTAAATTATACTTCGTATCGAGATTTAAAGTTTACTGGCCGAGAATTTAGGATTTCAAATTGATCTTTGTACATGAGATTTTGATTTGTCAACAAATTGAATTAGTGGATTATTACCCATGAATCAGGGATTTCAGTTTAGACGTGTAGATAGAATAATAGCATTAAAAGTTGTATTTTACGTATCTGACTTTGTACCTCTTAAAAATTAAGAACACATGTAGCATTAAAGGTTTGTAAATTGTGCAGAAAAAATTGTAAATATGTGCTTTATATATGTATTATGTGCATAAAATGTTGTACGACTTAAAAATTCAATAAGTTTGCTTTATAAGTAGTAATATATATATATATATATATATATATATATATATATATATATATATATATATATATATATATATATATATATATATATATATATATATATATATATATATATATATATATATATATAGGGCTAGGTTATAATAAGAATGACAATTATTGTGTTACCTTGTAACCAAATCCTGGCCATCGGATTTCATTCTTGTAACAATGAAAAAAACACATTTTTAACAGAATAAGTTTTTGACATAATGAGTTCTTACCATTCTTAAAAGAATAAACTAAATTTTGTACATTCTTAAAAGAATGTGTTTTAAATGAGTGATCCAGATTGAGTTTCAAGGTTACACAATACTTGTATGGATATATTTGATCCTAGCCCTATATATATATATATATATATATATATATATATATATATATATATATATATATATATATATATATATATATATATATATATATATACATATATACATAGATATATACATATATATATATATATATATATATATATATATATATATATATATATATATATACATATATATATATATAAATAAATAAATATATATATATATATATATATATATATATATATATATATATATATATATATATATATATATATATATATATATATATATATATATGGCTAGGTTACATTAAGAACCACAATTATTGTGTGGTCGTAAGGACAAATCTGGTGCATAGAATTCAAATGATCAATGGTTATGATTAATTACAGAATATTGATTTTTTTAAATTAAAAAATGATCTACTTTCCAATTATATCATTCTAAAGGGTAATATGGACATTTTATATTTTTTCAAATATGGAATGTGAGATTTTCATGGGATTAAATTTGAAATTTAAATTTTATTTCAAATTCAAATTCGAATTTCTTTTTAAATTCAAACTTCAATTTTGATTCTTCATTAGAGTTCTTAACCATTTACATTCTATTAGAATTAATTACAAAAACATACATTAGAATGATGCTGCAAATTTGAAAGTAAATTAATCATTGTGGTAGAATAAATTACAAAATCATACTTATATAAATTACAAAATAATACAAAAATCAGATTTATATGAAAGTAAATTAAACATTCTATTAGAATGAAATACAAAATGTTATTTACATTGTATTGTGTAACATCAACATGAATACAATAATATATTAGAATCTAACAGAATATACATTCATTCTGACAGAATATACTATCGTTCTGAGAGAATATACACGGTTGCTAGAATAACATTCTGTCAGAATGACTGCCTTAAAACCAAACTTTAGGGCTTCTTCTTGATTTCTCGTGTGTTTTGAATGCATAAAGTATTACCCTGCAACACCATAATGATATTCTCACATGTTAGAATGATCCATAACATTTGTCCTAGAATTACAAAATCATACAGAAACATTCTACTAGAATTTGACATGGTATGTTACATATACTAGTTACACAAAATATATAATAATTACACAAAGCATTCTACTAGAATTTGACATGGTATTTGACATGGTATGTTACATATACTAATTACACAAATGAAATAAATGTGAAAATTGAAATAAGATTGACAAATACCTAACATGTTGATCAAATATGGCTTGTAAATGTAATCAAACTCCAACTTCAACAATGTTATGTTATCCAATCCAAGCTTGAAGTTGATCAGGAGAAATAAAAAAAATAGGAATTGTCAATTCTAGTAGTCGAACTCCAACCTCCTGTAATTGTCAATTCTAGTAATAAAAAAAATAGGAATCGTATATTCTACTAATCAAAAAAATGTAATCGAAGATGTCAAGACATACTTGAAAGTTACAAAAAATACAGAATGTGTAGAATATTCATAAACTATGGTAATTGAGTGGTTATTTTTCTGAAGGAAAGAAAGCATATTCCTCTTCCTTCAAGGTTTGTAAATACGAAAGCGTTAGTGTAAGTTCCCCAAAACCAAAAGCGGGCCATTTAACATCGTATAAAGGCCGATTTCAAAGCAAGCAACATAATCCTTTCATGTATAAATATAGAGCTTGTTAAAAAAAGTTGATTCCCATTAAGAAAGCAAATATAAAGTTGCTTTCCATTCTCTACAAAAACTGTTAATGAATGGCTCAAAGAATGAGAAAAAAATCATTTTTATATAGTAATGATTGGAAATTTCTTCTAAAAATTAAGGCATGTTTCTAATGTCATAACAGAAACGTCTGGTAATGATTTTGGTTGAGACTTAAATAGCAGAAATTGGATGTAACCTTTAATTGTTCACATGTTCACCTAATAGGTTAACTGATATATACATTCATAAGGCTTTAAAAGTCAAGAGCGTAATAGATATTTACAAAGTAACAAAACTTCTTATTCACCTCACAAAAATCGCAAATACTAGAAATCGTCCATTCTAGTAATCGGGAATCAGAAATAGGAGACTATAATTAGTCGATCAGGAGAAATCAAAAAAATACGAACCTTGACAAATTGGAATCGTGACTTGCAACTCCCAGAAAAATCTACAATACGAACCTTGATCCCAAATTGCTTGCTGCCAGTCGTAAAGAATCAATTGACAATTGCTAATCAAAACTGGAATCGCAACCCTCAATAATTTCAATCGAGATTCAACCGAGGTTGAACCTAGAATCACAACGAGTTATGATTTTTAATTATAATTAAGCATGTAGCAGATCTTCAATGATTGTGGCGATTACCAATTGACTGCAACAGAGTTTAATTGGTGTTGTTGTTGGATCGTTGGCTATGGTGGACGAATTCTACTTTCAAAAAAAAATGGTGGACGAATTCTGATGATGGCGATGGTGGACGAATTCTGATGATAGCGATGGAAATTGAGGTAATGTAGGAGTTAATATAGGACAGTGACCTGTTTACCATGATTATAGGGATTAGTTTACCATAATTATAGGCATTAATTTTAATTTAATTAACTGAATCAAATATCAAGTTACGAAAGTACCCATGGTGATTCTAGGCTTCTAATTGGGTCTTACGTCTACACAATGTAGATTGATCTAAAGATCGAGTAAACCATTTTAATTCTCTTGCTGATCTTTCTTACTTGTTTATTCTTGTCTTTCTTGCTGCAAAGATGAGTGGTCTTGTGCATTCTTGTTGAAGGATTGTTTGACAGTTTTTGATATTGGAAGAGGTTTGAATTTTATTGATCTTGCTTGTTGCACTCAGCATCTATTGTAGTGCATGAAATATATATTTCTTTTTAAATGCTTTAACATAAAAAGGGACAACTACAATTTCTCTTATTCATGATTTTCATCCATAAACTTTGTGTATTCATATTAAGGCATGATTATTACTTGAGTGACCAATGACGATTCTAGGATCCAGTGATAAAAATGATTATTGTTGAAATGACAATGTGATTGAATTCTAGACATGCATCACTTGTAGACGAGGCTAGTTGCTTGTTTTGTGGTACAACTGTGATAGCCTATTGTGCCTAAGGATGAGGAGAAATAGGCAGTGTGGTATTTTCTAACTACTACATAGGCTATACTTTTAGGCATGATTACGCAAGTATCTAGAATATTTAGCTATCAACAACTTATTTAACATATTTCAAAATATGATGCAAACATAAAAGCTATAGACCTAAAATAATGTTGTTATTTAAATTTATTATTACTAACTGGTAAGAGGATCTTGGTTCCGATATAAAAGAACTAAAAGTATAAACCAACAAAAATGTAGGGTGATACTCCTAGTACTTTGTCAAACTACACCGCATAACATGGTTTACAACTTTTGTCGTGGGATTTGCAGTTCGTAAATCTGTGAAACCGCAATATTGAGTGTGATTTATGGTTTTTAACTTCAAGCCGTCGTTTAAACCGCATTATACCGCATAATAAAAACAATATACATTAATCAATCCTTTCCCATTACGGATTATATGAATAGTCGTGAAATTGAGAGAATACAAAACAAGGCGAATGAATATTGCTAGATAGATCGACTAGGCGTGAGTATTTTCATCATATCTAGCTTGGTGTACCTCCGATTAGGACGATTCTAAATGATTTGGAAAGAAGACACAATTACCTACAAGTCTACAACTTTAATGATTTGCATTCTACGGAAATTTGATGGTTATCTATGTCGTAATAATCATAGAGGTTTGAAATAGTGTATTGATAGTTGAAAATTCCAAACTTAATTAATAAGTTGGGGTTTAAATGTTTTGTAAGGTTTCATATTTCCTAAACCATGATAATTGTCGGCACCATACAAAACCGCACGACACGATAATTTAAACATCCGCAATGCGGTTTGCAGTTTTCAAAAATCACAAACTGCATTATATGGTGTGTTTGTGGTTTTGTCACATTGAAACACGGATACCCCAAGTACTTACTTAGAACACATTTATTTATTGATAAGATAAATTACAATAAAAGTTAGATACCTTAATTATATTATTTGTATTTTATTCCTAAATAAAAATATGATTATATTAACATTTTTAAAATACAATATATGAAAAATAAATCACCCTAATAATTTTTTCTAGAATCAAAAGTTAAAAGATTCAAAATATCAAGTTAACATATAATTAAGTTAATATTAAAATCAAGTTATAATGTATTAATAGAAGATAAACAAAATAATTATATCAACTCTAATAATTTTAAGTTAAAGCTTTCTAATCATAAGTAATAAATATAATGTTATGTAATATTTAGTAATAATAGAGGATTATATGATATTAATTTTATTTTTTCCATCATGAATTACATGTTCATTTGTTTCTTAGTTTGAAATCTTTATGTATTTATAATAGTGTTCTTCAATGTTTTATTTTTTTTAGTTAAAATTTTATACTTTTTAGATAAGGGTAAATTGCAAAAAGTCATTATGTTTACATAAAAATTTGTTTTCGACACTGTATTTTTTTTTTTTTTGACAATCAAGTCACTAATTTTTCCAAATTATTGCACTTTTGACCATTTGACCGATCATCCCGGTTGCCAACTAACATGGTATGGTGATGTGTCAATATTTGATGACGTGATACTGACATTGCATGATGATATTTTCAATTTTAGCTAAAATTTCCTTTTACTTTTACGTATTTGACTATTAAGATAAATAATTATCCAATTAACAAATCCACCCATATATAAACCATAATGACCACTTCTGCTAAATATATATTTTACACGTGTAACATAATTATCAGTAGAGAGTATATACAATTATCGTATATTATTTATTTTCAAATCAAAATTTAAAAGTATGCTTCAAATATTTTTTCTATAATTATTAGTATATAAAATTATTGTACATCATATTACTACCAAAATATTATATTTGAATACTTAGAAAACTAAATAAATTAATTGTTGTTTTATATTTTACTTTTCAAAGAAACTATGATCATGTCAGTGCCAAATTAGTGTCACTCACTAAAGATTGACACGTCGCCATGCCATATAAGCTGGCAGCCGGTTTGACCGGTCAAATAATCAAAACTGCAATAATTTGAAAAAATTAGTGACTTAATTGTCAAAAAAAAAAAACACAGTATTAAAATGAAGATTTTATGTAAACTCAATGTTGGATTGTTGAAGGGTCTATCACGAAGACTCACATATTTTGATGAGTCAAATTATAGAATTTTAGGGAGGTATTACCGAGGGACCAACAACGGGTAATTTAGAATATATCGACAAAATCTTTCCCTCAATAATCTATCGCAGATTAATATTTTTCAGTGAAGAAACAACGCGGCCTTTTTCTTGGCCACTCGTCAAATGTTGAAAACTAAGTCATATTAGTGAAGGATCAAGAAGCCCTTCTTTTTTCATTGCCCCTCCTACTTTTTTGCTGTTTATATTCGGTTCCCTCCCGAATCGATAGGATTCCCTCCCAATAGGGGTGGAAATCGGTTCAGTTTTTTGTTTTCTTGGTTTCGTTGAATTGGTTTCCTCGATTTAAAAGTTTTTTTGGTCCAAACCATAAACCGAACCAAACCGATTTTAAATTATTGTAGACTAAATTGAAAATCGAATTCGAATTCGGTTTGGTTCGGTTTGAGACCAAAGGACCGAATTTAAAAAAATCCAAAAAGAGTAAGGGCAAAAAAGTAAATAAGTAAATATTGTATAATATAACACACACACACACACACACACACACACACACACACACACACACACACACACACACACACACACACACACACACACACACACACACACACACACATATATATATATATATATATATATATATATATATATATATATATATATATATATATATATATATATATATATATATATATATATATATATATATATATATATATATATATATATATATATATATATTTCAATTGGTTATTCAATAATAATCGCGCTTTTGGTTTGGTCTGGTCTGAACCAGGGTAGACCAAAAACCAAACTATAAACCAAGTTCCAAGTTCGGTTTGGTCCGAGACCAAACAAAAAACCGAATTCGAATATGGCTTGGTTTATAATCGGTTTCATTGTTTAGTTTGGTTTTTGGGTTTTTCGGTTCCAAACCAAATAACTTCCACCCCTACCTCCCAAAGCCCTAAACCTTCTTTCACCATCGACACATACCACCGTTTTTCTAGTAGTGATAATAAACAAACTAAAATAGACAGGTTATTATTTCTTGCCCTTAATCCTTACATAAATCCCAGAATGCATGAAGATACTTTAATAAAGTTTACAATGTAGTGATATACAAATTTATATATAAACTATCATTTCAATTTTTTGGGAATCGCTTTCAGTGGTTCTAGTTTCCTCACAACAATTCCCATTTTATCCTTCATGTCCAGATTCTCGGCTTTCACATGGCTTTCAAGCTCCCAATCAAACTCATGTAGCAACGAACCCAACACAAGGTGCAACACACGGTGCGCTAGTGGTACCCCTACACACATCCTTCTCCCTCCACCAAATGGTATGAGTTCAAAGTGTTGGCCTCGGTAGTCAATTTTTGAGCCCAAAAACCTCTCGGGCTCAAATGAATTAGGGTTCTCCCAGCATTCTGGGTCCCGCCCTATGGCCCATGCGTTGACGAACAATTGGGTGTCTTTGGGAATATGGTATCCCATGAACTCGGTGTCGTGGGCCGCTTTGCGTGGGACCAAGAATGGGATTGGAGCATGGAGACGTAAGGTTTCCTTTATGATGGCCTGGAGGTACGGAAGGCTATCAATGGAACTCTCTTCGAGTTTCTGGTTCGGCCCAATCACTAAGTTGAGCTCATTTTTGGCCCGAACCATCTTTTCAGGACAACGTAGTAACTCGCTCAAGGCCCACTCAACCGTACTACTAGTCGTTTCTGAACCGGCCAGAAATATCTCCTGAAACAGATTGAAAATATAGGGTATTTAACAACAAAAACTTGCTTTACTTTGACCATATAATCAGACTACTCACAAGGATAAAAATGGTGATGTCCTTTTCCGACATCTTCTCGGGTTCATCTTTTCCGGTGCCCTTGTAATCCAATAGCACGTCCAAAAAGTCCTTTCTTCTGTCGCCGCTGTGTTCCACCTCCTTCCGCCGGTTCTCCAGCCGCTCCTCCACCCACTCCGTCGCTATCTTGATTGCCTTCCCAGTATCCTGGTCCATTTTCTTTCTCAACCCTTGCAAATCGAACCGCTTTAGCGATGGGTACAAATCCGATATATTCGGAATACCACCCCATTCCATCATCCCCATCATCACCGTAAAAAACTCGGACGCCAGTTTCGAATCCGGGCCAGCCAAGTCACGTGAGAGCATGAGGTTCCCTAGAAGATTAAATGACGCGAGAAACACAAACTTCGCAACGTGGATCCCAGTCCCGGTTTGAGCTGAATCGGCTTCTTTTTCAATCCAAATTAACATGTCGTCAACACACCGTCTTCTAACGGCACTAGACTCGTTGATTCTTTTTGCAACTAACATTTCAACTGTACAAATCTTTCTGAGCACTCGCCAGTACATCCCATACGGGGCTAATGCTAAGGAAGATTTGTGATAGCTATGAGACTTGCTAGTCTCGGTGATCGTGCGTTCCATGAACGTCAGATCATGGTTCTTAAAGAACTCAGTGGCGGCCTTAGCACTCAAGATCACCACTGTGTTTACTGAACCAAGTTTTAATGTAATAACAGGACCATAATCCTTGGCAAGGCCAGCCACGGTTCTATGTGGCATGGTACCAAGATTGAAAAGGTTACCAAATACAGGCCATCCTGGTGGAGACGGTGGTTGTCGTTTTCTGCCGGTTGTGGCATATTTCTGGCGGAGGTGAATAAGAAAGAGAACAGTTATGGAAGAAATGAGAACAAGTGTCCAATTCAACTCCATGGTATTTTGGATCGTTGTTAATATGTTCTATGTATTTATAGATCCTAATGACAGTTAATAGCTTTCCCATCGGCCGGCTGCAAAATAAAATATTCGAACTACACTCTGATCTATAAGAAAAATAACATAATATTTCATACTTTTTAATTTTTATTTTTTAAAATAAAAGACAGTATTGTTTTATATACCATGACGCTGGCACCTTCTATATATATATATATATATATATATATATATATATATATATATATATATATATATATATATATATATATATATATATATATATATATATATATATATATATATTGATCATGGTTAATGGTGGTGATTCATTAGAAACACTGTTTAATTATGTGAATAAAATAAATATTCTCCATTTTAAAACGTAAATATGACCAATCCACCGAAAAATGACTAAAACATGAATCTCCTGATACAAAAGTGTTAGGCCCAAACGCGAAGGATGAATTTGCAGATCGATAGGCATAGTATCTTGTTAGAGAAACAGGATGACATTCTTTGGTATCAAATTGGCGCAGACCGGGTTGTGTGCATCATTTTGAGTTTTTTTGAAACAAGGAATTTATAATACAATTTGATGTTTGAAAAAAAATCAAAATTGTGCAACGTTTGACGAATATAACAAAAGAACGACATTTATGCATGTTTTTTTTTTTTTTTTTTGGAACCAGCAAATAGATATGGTTTCATCTGAGGGTAATCAGCACCGCAACCCAGGGCGGTTAGCGATTACCTAAGGCGCAAAGGCCTTTCCCCTCCACTTAATTCGCCTTCCAGGAAAATCCCCCACATGGGGTTAGTCGGAGTCGAACTCTAGACCTCCCACCACATGGGTATATAACCCGGGTGCATCCACCCAGACTAGCTAGGCTTCACATGCATGGTTGGTGGTAGTAAATATATCGTTTGTAAGGGTTGAAGAATATGGAAAAGCTAAATCCAACTAGAGATGAATAATTATACTCAAAAAAATCCGTGAGTATATACATAACCTTTGATAAAAAAAACTCATATGGAAATATGGACCAAAGTTACCCTAAATGAAGGAGATGCAAAGCTTGATAAAAATATTAACTTGTCAATTTTATCAATCTTACTTTATTACAAGAATTTAAGGTCATATGTATGACATCTTTGTTTCGATTAATTTAAGGATTTTTTTTTTAAATCTATTGACTTTTTTTAAATAATGACGTTAGTTTGTTGGTGTTGTTCTTTTGTAAAAAGGATAACATTGCTAGATGCTTTAAAATAGATGCTTCGAATGTAAAAGAAGGGCGCAATTGGTACGCAATTTTTTAAGAGATTTAAGAGTTTTTAGATTTTAAGAAAAAATTTAAAAGAAAATTCGTTGTCAGTAGAAGTAACTAACTTTTATTTTAAATAAAAAGTTTCTAATTCACTAGTTACTAGTTAGTTTTATCAAACACACCTTAAATATAAATTTTTAATTTGTCTATAATTTATTTGTGTTTTAGACGTATTTAAAAGTAAGGTTAACGAGGTTATACACGTATCCGTGTCCTCCAAAACCACATTAGCAGATGTGATTTCTAGATGAAGTTGGATGTGATTATGGATATATATATATATTTTTTTTTCAGAACAGCAAGATGTGATTATGGATAACTCGTGTCGTTAGTCACAAGAAAATGTGCTATATATAGGTTTAGGACCTGACATGGGTAGTCACTTGGTTTGCAAATATTCCGGCTCACACGAATTTTACCCCCATGTGGATGGGTCACTTGCTTCTATGCTCTAATAACTTCATTATCACTATCCTATTGAAGGACTGTCATCACTAAATTTTGTTAGAACGGCAATGGTATATCATAAAAAGGCTAGCCGAAAGCGGCAAGATACAAGGAGCAAAATTAAAGAGCAAAGACAACAGAAGTGACCAACTAAAGAGTAATTACAAGAGGAACACCCCAAATCAACCATACTAATTTCTGAAAATGAGAGCATTCATCGGACGGAGCAGAAGCCATCAGTCTTCTAGAGCAGTGCCAAGCTGGATGACAGCACCAACCTTCCTCACTTGCCTTTGTATTAAGTTAACCAACTAAGCAAATTATCTAATCTAATCTTTCATATTCTTTCTTATTATTAAAATGTCTCAACTTAATTTCCAGTTCTAATCTTGTCGGTTGTTATTCTAGAATCGAAAACCATGTGGTTCCCTTTTTAAGTGAAACCCGAAAAATAAAAAAGTAAAAAATACTAGTGGCAGGTCGGATTGCACGTCTTAAAATATTTTAATGTAGTAATGTTTTAACTAGGGCTGACAAAAATGTACCGTGGAGAACCAACCAACATGTTACCAACCGTACCAATAAAGTTGGTAGTATTATACCAATTAAGCAATCTTGGTACAGTAACGGTACAAAATTTTGAATACAATGGTTGTACCGTACCAACCAATTCATATATATATATATATATATATATATATATATATATATATATATATATATATATATATATATATATATATATATATATATATATATATATATATATATATATATATATATATATCAATTTCATTTCTTGTATTATATATATAATAACTAACAATTCGCACTCGGAAATGAATTACTAAAACAACTCTTAATACTAATTCTTTTTTCAAACAACACTAGATATTAAAACCAAATTAATAACATAAGCGACTAGCATGTAAGCGATGATAAGTTAGGGAAAATAATAGTAAAAGAAAAGTTTTTGGTGTATACAAATATCAATATGTACCAATTCCAAATTTGTTGGTAGCCAATTAAGTTAGTACCAAGTATATTTGGTACGGTACTGGTAATTAAAATTTTGTGTCACTTATAATTGGTACGATACACGGTATAGAAGAAAAAAGCTCGGTACCGTACCAATTTCACCCCTAGTTTTAACATAACTTCAATAGTTGTATTAAAGTTATTACAATTCTACTCGGTGAGATCTTATATTTTGAAATATTTCCATAATTATATATCATTATCGATATTTTCTAAACTCTTTTTTTAATATACGACACTAAATTGTCACTTATAAATTGATCACCCATTTCGTTCCATATACAATCTTTATCAACTTGATTGTCGAAAATGTGTGTTGCACATGTGTTGTTGCAATGAGTAAGATTAATGCGAGTTTCAAAAGAAGATAAACCTTAGAAAATAATATATGCTTCTTTTTTTCGATCATATTTTTGGCAAGGTCTCCAATACTTTCTAAATGATTAAACTATTCATTGACTCGCACATCCTGAATGTAATTTCCAAGTTCCACTTCAAGAACTCAAAGATCATATTCCATTGGAAACTCTTCCCGATAAAGTGTAGTCATTTCCATTATTTAATCCAAATCAAAGGCTTTGAAAGACTCACTCTGGCACAAACAAGCAATACCAAGAAGTAAATTCGTGGTGACTTCATTAAAGCGATGGTTCAACTCTTGATGTTGCATATTGTAACACCCCATTTTTCATGAAACTTTATATTGTTATGGTTTTTACATACTTAACGCACTTCATGTCTATAAGACATGAATATCAAAATGCGATCCAACAAAAACATTTGGTTTGCAAGATTACAACCATGGGTGTTACAGATTCATACCAAAATAAACCATAGCAAGCAAGTTAGAATTACAAACCATTGCATCAACAAAATGTTCACTCAATCTATCATCCCATCATCTTCGTCTCATCTACTTGCTACTATTCATCGTCACTAGAACCTGGAATACATAGGATAAAAATAAAATACGTAAGACGAAAACGTCTCGTGAGCTATATGGGTTTTAGACTCATAACATTTGTAAACATAACCAAGATTCATTTCCAAAACCTTTGTAATCACATCATATCTACACATTTGTTGTCAAAAACCTTTATAATTGAATCATATAACAATACTTAGCTTTCCAAAGCCCTTCAAAATTATGCAAGTAATAAATTAATGGTTGACGTAAAACTTTCATTTTCTTTTCTTTAACTTTGATTGGTATTCATCATAATCGGGTTTTTATATTTAGGGCCTTAATCACTCTTGGTGATACCCCAAGTCTATACTGAGATGGTGAGAACATAATCAAACCACCTCAGCATCTTATCACATGCTTTGACCGGTATCATAACATGCTTGATTTTTATACTTAGGGCATTAATCACTCTGGGTGATACCCCAAGTCTATACCAGAATGAAGAGAAATTGATCAATCCATCCTAGCCTCATTAGCTTAGGACATCTACTTCACGAAGGGATAGGTATCGTCCCAGTACACTCCTCTATAGTCCCATTTCATGAACATCATTGCCCGGGCCAACATTATCCTTTCATTCACATTTCTTTACATTGCTTGCTTCAAAAAACCATTCATTCATAAAATAGCATTGCTTATTGTCAAACATTTGCTCAAATACTCATTACGGCTAAATGCCAAAAACATTATTTCATATAAACAAAACATTCTTTCGTAACAACATAAGGCTCAATGCCAAAACGTTCTTTCATAGCTTTCGAAGGCTAAACGGCAAAACATCCTTTCATAACTTTTATAGGCTAAACGCTAAGACATTCTTTCATAACTTTTATAGGCTAAATGCCAAAACATTCTTTCATAACTTTTATATATAAACTTTCGTAGGCAAGACTAGATAATAATACACTTCACATTTAAAATCATATAAAACTTTATAAACTTTTTGCCATGTACCCCAAAACGGAAAAATGTCACATGTACTCACATGGTCGCTAGCCTTTGCTTCTACTTGCTTCCGCGTACTCTTTAATCTCTATATTGATAATATAGAAGATTAGAAATATGTTCATGTACTAACGTTATACATTAGCTAATTATGTCGCATTCTTACAAACTTACCAAAACAGCTTCAAACTAGCGCTACTTCTAAAAAAGACATTTAATTTTAGTCCTTCAACAAATTTAAGCGTACTATATATATATATATATATATATATATATATATATATATATATATATATATATATATATATATATATATATATATATATATATATATATATATATATATATATATATATATATATATATATATATATATATATACACATATTAATCCAACATTTTCCAATATAACTACATTAGTTAAAAACCCCATTTCTATAGTCAAATTGACCAATTTCCTAAAAGTCGACAACTTCGTTCCTCATTATTCCAAAATTTCAAGTTTACAAATTTCAACGTCAAGTTGATGACTTCTTACCAAATTTTAACATTTCTAACATCCATATGTTCAGAAATCAACATGGTAAAACTTGGTTTACCATGTGTTCCCATAATTTCATTTCCAACGCTTAAATACACAAGTATTGTATTTTTTAGCTTTTGACATAACGTAATACTTATACAATTACCGATCTTGAAAGTATTCTAGTCTAACAAAGACCAATTCCATTCCAATCTTTTTCAATTCCAATGTTTAACATCAATGTGTTTCAAAGCTTTGATCCATCTAGCTTCGGGAATTCCCAAGTTAAAACAGAATATTTTGACATAAAACGAAATCATACGCGACAAACATAAAGGGTTCTTCACCCGTTTGACCATCTTGTTGACATGCATCCAAAAATTCAACCCAAGTGTTCAATCTATACAACATTTGTGTGTTTATGAAGTCATAATATCAAAAGAAACCAAAACCCTCGTTTAATTTCAAGATGCATGTGAAATTTTCAAATCTAATATCTAGGGTTTGGAATATCATCATATACCTTTTCTGATTTTGTCCAATAGCTCCAAAAACTGTAAATGAGACAAGAACAAATAGTCAAATAGTTTGAATATTAGATTTGTATTATTGTATGTGATAGTCAAATAGTTTGAATATTAGATATGTGATAGTCAAATAGTTTGAATATTGTATGTGATAAGATCCGTGATTTTAGGATCTATTGTTGTAAACTCTCCTATATAATGAAATCAATACCAAAGGGTCACTCATGCCAAATTATACTTTTCTACTTGGTATCAGAGACTGATCCGCCTCTCTCAAACCCTTCTCCATATCCGACCCTTTGATCTCCTTCAAAGAGTATCTCTTCATCGTCTACAATGTCTGCACCCGTTAAATCCTCCACCATTGCCACCGCTATATCGTGTAAGTTAACTCGCACCAACTTTCTGCTGTGGAAGGCACAGGTCACCCCCATTCTACGGGGTGTGCAACTGTACGGTCACCTTGACGGTACTACACCAGCCCCTCCCGCCATGCTAGTCACTGGAACAGCCGCTGCTGGAAAAGAAACTACTACAGTCCCTACGGAATCACCCAATCCAGCCTATGAAATGTGGGTGATTCAAGATCAGGCCATAATTGGAGGACTCTTATCCTCCATGACCGAGGAGGTTCTTCCTCAACTCATTCGCTGCATTGGTACGGCTCAACAATTGTGGACATCGCTTCACACCATGTTCTCGGCACAGCATCGAGGAAACTCAATTCAGATTCGTACACAACTCTCAACCACAAGGAAGGGCGACATGAGTGCCGCCGATTACTACCAGAAAATGACTGGTTTTGCTGATACAATGGCGAACATTGGCCAACCGATGAACGATGAAGAGGTAATCGGCTACATGTTAGCCGGATTGGGACCCGGGCACGGTGATCTATTCACGGCAATCAATGTGCTAAGCAACGAACGTAAGGTAACCCTTCCTGAATTTTATTCCTACCTTATTGCTCATGAAGCCCAAGCTGCTGCTATGGGGAATACCATTGAATTTACATCATCCGCCAATAATGTCTCTCGCCAAGAGTTTAACAACAACACCTCTCGTCGGAACTATAACAATAACAATAGCTCCAACAATTCACAACGAGGAAACTACCGTGGCGGAGGTAATCGTGGTCGTGGTCGTGGCCGTGGCCGTGGTCGAAACAATGGCGGACCACGTTGTCAAGTCTGTGGTATACCGGGACATATTGCATTGACTTGCAGGAACCGATTTAATCATGCCTACCAACCCGAAGAACACCATAGCGGGAACAGTGTGACAACGGGGGGCTATAATCCAGATACCAATTGGTATCTCGACACAGGAGCTACTGACCACCTGACCAGTGATCTTGATCGGCTCACTATGCAAGAGCGCTATCATGGAAGAGATCAAGTTCAAGTAGCCAATGGTGCAGGTTTGTCTATTTCGCATATTGGTCATTCTATAATTCCCGGTTTAAGTCGCCCACTTGCTCTTAAAAATGTCCTTTGTGTCCCTCATATTAACAAACATCTTTTGTCCGCTCAACGTCTTGTTTCTGATAACAATGTGTTTATTGAACTCTATCCTAATGTCTTTTTTGTTAAGGACATTGCCACGAAGAAAACGCTTCTACTCGGTAGAAGCAAAGGAGGTCTTTATCCTGTTCCTGTCAGTCATTCCAACCGTACCCGACATCAAGCTTTTTCGAGTGTCAAGGTCTCCACATCTCAGTGGCATCAACGTTTTGGTCATCCCAATTCAGCTATTGTTAAAACAATTTTGAGTTCAAATAAACTAGGTTGTTCCTTTAATAATGAATTATCTGTTTGTGATGCATGTCAACTTGCAAAAAGCCATCAATTACCTTATAATCGTTCTGTTCGTGTCACCTCTTCTCCACTTGAGCTTGTCCATACCGATGTTTAGGGACCTGCTCAAGTATCAAGTGGAGGTTTTAAATATTATGTTAGTTTCGTGGATGATTATAGTCGCTTTACTTGGATTTATCTTATCAAACATAAGTCTGATGTCGAACAAGTCTTTTATAATTTCCAAAATCATGTTGAGCGACTCTTGAGTGCAAAAATCCGTACTGTCCAATCAGATTGGGGTGGTGAGTATCAGCGACTTCACAAATACTTTCAAAAAATTGGAATTGCCCATCGTGTCTCTTGTCCCCATACGTCTCAACAAAACGGTATGGCGGAACGCAAACATCGCCATATCGTTGAAACTGGTTTAGCTCTTCTCGCACAGTCATCTCTCCCTCTTCGGTTCTGGGATGAAGCATTCTTGACTGCATGTTACCTTATCAACCGTATGCCGAGCCGTACCACAGGCAATGTCTCACCCATTACACGCCTTCTCAACATAAATCCTGACTATTCATTCCTTCGTGTCTTTGGTTGTGCTTGTTGGCCAAGTCTCAGAAAATACAACACTCATAAGCTTACCTTTCGCTCTATGTTGTGTGTCTTCCTGGGTTACAGCTCCATTCACAAGGGCTATAAGTGTCTTGATAGAACCACCGGTCGAATTTACATCTCTCGTGATGTGGTCTTTGATGAATCTCGGTTTCCTTATGCTTCCACCAATTGCCCAACTACACCGTCTCATACATCCGACTCCCTCTCCTTTCCTCAAACCGAACCGGCAATTATAAATGATCATTTGCGAAATTATGACTTATCTCTCTTATGTGCTAACGATTCTTATGTAGCTGCAGCACCTCTCCCTTCGGTGACACCTTCGACACTGCCTCCATCAGTAAGCTTGTCACCATCGAAATCCAACACCCCTGTCTCCGGTCCCACACCGCCGAAACCAGTCATGCCATTACCGGATCCCAACACGCCACCACCTTCACCCCCGCCAGCATCTCCGGTTGCTGGCCTGTCACCACCAGCTATGACACCGCTGTCTTCGCCAGCTCAGTCTCCGACGCCCCCTGCCTCCACTCTACCAGACTCTTCCGCTGCTACTGGTGCCCTTACTCGTGCTCGGGCAGGAAAATTTTTCCCTCGGAAATTCACTGATGGCACATTCCCTTATGATCCTGCCAAACGCGCTTTTGCTGCTACTGCTCCCACCTCCTATCGTTTGGCGTTGTCGGACCCAGTCTGGCGAGCCGCCATGGAATCTAAATTCGATGCCCTTCGTAAAAATAACACTTGGTCACTTGTGCCTCGCCCCACTGGCGTGAATATTGTTGGGTGCAAATGGGTTTTTAAACTTAAGCAGCACCCCGATGGCTCTATTGACAAATACAAGGCCAGGTTGGTGGCCCGTGGCTTCACACAACAATACGGTGTGGATTATCAGAACACTTTCAGTCCTGTTGTGAAACCTGCAACAATTCGGTTAGTTCTCTCTTTGGCTGTTTCTCGTGGTTGGCATCTTCGACAAATCGATGTCAATAATGCATTCCTCCATGGGCTCTTGGAGGAAGAGGTTTACATGCAGCAACCACCCGGTTTTGAAGACTCTCGTCAACCAAATTATGTCTGCAAACTTCAAAAGGCTCTCTATGGGCTCAAACAGTCACCACGTGCCTGGTTCTCTCGGCTTAGTGAAAAATTACACCATCTTGGGTTTCACTCCTCCAAAGCTGATACCTCTCTTTTTATTTTTCACACTGCTGCTACTACCATCTATATGCTTGTTTATGTTGACGATATTATCATTGTTGGTTCCTCCCAACAGGCCGTTGATAAGTTAATTCGTGCTTTGTCTTCATCTTTTCCCATCAAGGACATTGGTCGACTCAATTACTTCCTTGGAGTTGAAGTCGTTCACAATTCAGGGGGAATTACCTTACTACAGCACAAATACGCTTCCGATTTACTTCACCGTGCAAATATGATGAATTGTAAAAGCGTCTCAACTCCAATGTCAGTCACAGACAAGCTAGCTCGAGATCTTGGAACACCTCTTAATGATGAAGACACTTTCAAATATAGAAGTATGGTGGGTGGCTTACAATACCTTACTCTCACAAGACCCGACATTTCATTTCCTGTCAATAAAGTGTGTCAATATCTGTCCAAACCCACCAATGTTCACTGGGAAGCTGTGAAGCGAATATTGCGATATGTCAAAGGCACACTGTCCACAGGACTTCACATTCGAAAGTCAAACTCCACATTGTTAAGCGTGTTTACAGATGCAGACTGGGCAGGGTGCTTGGATTATCGAAGGTCTACTGGAGGTTTTGCAGTATTTTTAGGCCCCAACTTAGTGTCGTGGAGTTCACGAAAACAGCCAACAGTATCCCGATCAAGTACGGAAGCAGAATATAAGGCCTTGGCAAATGGTACAGCAGAGGTAACATGGATACAGTCGCTACTTAAAGAATTGGGCATTCGACAGGGACGAGCACCTGTACTATGGTGTGATAATTTGGGAGCAACCTACTTGACAGCAAATCCAGTATTCCATGCTCGTACGAAACACATTGAAGTCGATTTTCATTTTGTTAGAGAAAAGGTGGCAATGGGAGCTCTAGACGTTCGGTTCATATCTTCAAACGATCAAGTTGCAGATGGCCTTACAAAACCTACAACTCGAAATATGCTTGATAGACTAAAGTACAATCTGAACCTAGTGACGGTTAAGATTGAGGGGGAATGTAAATGAGACAAGAACAAATAGTCAAATAGTTTGAATATTAGATTTGTATTATTGTATGTGATAGTCAAATAGTTTGAATATTAGATATGTGATAGTCAAATAGTTTGAATATTGTATGTGATAAGATCCGTGATTTTAGGATCTATTGTTGTAAACTCTCCTATATAATGAAATCAATACCAAAGGGTCACTCATGCCAAATTATACTTTTCTACTAAAACCAGAAATTTAGTAGCTTAAACATGAAATTGGACAAAGGAAAAAGGTTTCTTGGCTCACCCTTTTCTACCGCCGGCCACCAGCACCACGGTTCGCCGGTTCGCCGGAGAAATGGCGCCGACAGCGCTGCTGCTTCCTTTCCTTTGAAGCTGCCGTCGATAGCCGCTGTTGCAGCCCGTTCTCGAGTCAAGCTGCTCAGAATTGCTGCTCCTTGACCGCTATCTTGCTTCCTCGTTCGCAATTTCACACAAGTGTGTGCGAGTTCTTTCTCCCGTTCACGACCTCCCTTTTGTGCAGCTTGCCCTTGTTCCTCTCACATCCAACGGAGACCAGGCCAACGTCTCCTTTCTCTCTCGATCGATATTTAGTGCACACACAAATGTGTTTGTGTTTGTGTTTGTGTTTGATCGTTCCTCACGTGAAGCCATCTCCAATCGCTTTCTTTTCTTTCTGATTTTCTGATGTAGCGTGTTTGGGGAAACGAGCATAGCCCACAGGAACAATAAAAGGAACGACAGCCGAGTTTTGAGGCTAAAATGACGAAACTGCCCTTCCTTTTCCAGAGAAAATTTCGTTGTTTACTTGTGTTTCATGGTTTTCTTTTAATCATAACTCTCCCATATGATGTCCAAATGTTACATAACTTATACCACTAGGAAGGTGGGAATGAGCTCTACAACTTTCCCCTACTGACTTTCGTCTGTATCTTAACTGGTTTTCTGTTATTAATCCTTGAAAATGACTCCTTGGTCATTTTTGTCACTTTTGGGCTATTTTAAAACCTCCATAACTCCTTCGTTACAACTCCAATTGGCCTGATTCTTTTTCCTAGACCTTTGTTATCTCAAATATTACCAAAGTCACCTTGAGGACGTTTCCCCAATTCCTTATGAATTTTGAGATATTAATTTCTAAAGATTGTTCAATAAATATTTCACATTTAGTCTTTTATTCCTAAATCCGCTCTTGTATCCTTAAGAACAAATTCTAATTGAGATAATACCTCATTAAAGCTTTAATAAAATGTCTTAACTCATATATTTCCATATTTTCACCTTATTCGACCATTTCTCCGTTTCATGGCACATTGGGTTTATTTAAATATCAATAATTCTACAACGGATACTTATATCAATTCTTTCGTTACTTGTGACAAAAAATTTGGTTGTCACACATATCAATCACCGCCTTAAATACATGACTTGACAGTGGTGCAATTTGTTAACCTTTAAATAAAAAAGAATATTCTATATATTAATAACTAATGACAAAGCACAATAAATAAATAGGGTGAATTTCGTGTATACTGTTGCTAAACATCAAAATATCGTATTCGCCCGTTCTAAAATCTAAATCTCGTATTTACCCTCTTTAACTCTCGAAATATCGTATTTACTCAAACTTTAATTTTAAACATTTTTTTGAAATTTATAATCAATTCTTATATTTAATAATCATTTTAATTCAAAATAAGAAACCAAATGGACCACTTTACCTCTAACTTTTGATATAAAATACAAGTGACCATACTACCCCTCCTTCCCTAACCAATCTGAAAAACCACAAACGTATTGCAGCAATCGAAGGGAGTCTGCCTCCTTCGTTGCCTTCAACCACAGATCCACCAACCTCGTCATCTTCAACCTGCATTCAATTGGAAGGAGTCCGCGTTCCTCGTTTCCTTCAACATGTGTCATGCTTCACTCTTTCACAACCTCATGGATGATGAAGATCTAATTTCAAGTATTAAAATCCCTAACTCGTAATTTGTTTCTCTTTTAATCCATCAATAGTATCTCTCTTTTATCTATCGACGGAAAGCTTCCATAAATCGATGGTGATTACTGTTGCGGATCATTGACTAATTTGACGCCCATGTGCCAAAACGTAATTTGATGCCTAAATTCAGACTTCAAAAAGACGAACAACAAGTACAGGCACAATGGACTTACTGAATACCAATGGAGGTTATAGGTGCATCGATCTTGCAATGTACCAATGGAGGCGCAGGTTCTTTAAACCAAAAGTAACAAGGGTTGTGATGTGTAACGTCATCTGAATTGCAAAGATTGTTGTGATGTTGAAGAGGTGAATCCGATTGATGCAATAGCCAATAAATAGTGTGATCTGACATGTATAATTCCCAAGAAACAATGAGGCTTGTGTATGATTTTCTTCAATACGTGAACTTATTGATTGCTGCAATGCGTGAACTTGATTGTTGCAATGCGTGAACTAGGTATACAATATTGATTCCAATGTTGAAGACGTATACGGAAGAAATTTCTCAATTACGTGATCAGAATTCTGGGTAAGAAAAGTAAAAGGGTATTAAGGTTAATTCATTTTAGGTTAAAATGGTTTTATTTTTTAGGGGCAAAGTGGTCCATTTGGTTTCTTATTTTGGATAAAAATGATTATTAAATAAGAGAGTTGATTATAAAATTATATATATATATATATATATATATAATTAAAGTTTAGGTAAATACGATATTTCGAGAGTAAGGATAATGACGATATTTAGATTTTAGAATGGGTGAATACGATATTTTGATGTTTAACAAGGGTATACATAAAATTCACCCAAATAAATAAATCAACTTGGTAGTTGATGGTCGCGCACATTACTAACTAGTAAACCTTTTCGACTGTTGATTCCATTAGAATATGCATCTTCCATATCCACGACTTGAACTTCGTTTTTATCACAAAACAAAGCAACCTTCCCTAAATTTGGTTCCCATCATGCATCCTTCATTTATTGAATTGCATTTTTAGATATACTTGATTCATAGTATTTACTGCTATCTTGTCCTTTTGTAGTGTTTTATTCAGACGATCTGTGACTCCCAAGATATCAACTATCAAGTGTAGACAAAACACAAAATCAAACAATTTTAATGACAAGATGTGAATTGCTTCAGCTTTACAATCATGATCGCTATTATCTTCACGGGGTCTTTGAGTACATCACAAATGGAAGCATATATGGTCTGTATATTTATTAAAGATGCAAAATGAGAACCTCATCGAGTATTAGATTTTCGTTTAATACATACTTCTTGGTTTAACACTCTCAATGTTCCCAAAAAATTCTGAAAGCAAATTGAAAAGAAGACTCAACTCAGAAAATCCTAAAATTAAAGATAAACATGAGGGAAATGGTCGGTAGTTGTGGCCGGCCAGCGACCGGCGGCCGGCATGAGAGTCCGATGGTGTGGAGGCTCAGAGCCATCAGGCGATAGGCTGTAGACGATAATGTATCCATTTTGCATGTCTCGACATCACGAGACGTTTCCGTGTTTCACTTTTTTCTTTTTTTCTTTATTTAATTTTAAATGGATTGGGCTATTACATATTGAGGTATGTTGTTAAAATTTTATAAGGTAGTTTCCTTTTTTTAATGTATAACTAGTTCTACAATATTGGAAATCAAGTTGGTTATATGACCCACCTGCTAACAACATGTATTCGCCCCTGAATCTTGTCAACTTACTAACAAGAATAGTTTGACTAGTTACTAAAACATAGACTACATGTCTTGATGCACAGATTAGAAGTTGTGATGATGCCATCATTATTGCCAAATTGATCGAAGTGATTTATAGTATTTGAATTAAACGAAATTCACATGGTTTATTGGCAATGGGACAATTAAAAAAACTCATCGCTTTGCCATGACATAATGTGTCTTTCGACCATTCAGGATTGCTCAAATGATGTTTTTTAACACCAAAGCAAGACATCAATAAAATAAGACAACTAGCAAGTCGCTAGTTGCTTAAACGAATTTTACCCAAACATTTTTGGGGTTGTTACACCAAATCGTGCGATCTATAGCCCTACCTTTCTTTTAATAGTTTCTAATCCAGTGGAATTGCTTGAACCTTAGAAAACAACACAATTGTTCTTCATCTTGCCATTATACAACTTGTTCTTCATGTATTTTCATTCTACCCAAACAATAGTAAGAATGATATAAGCTAAAATATCAACAATCATTTTGCTCCAAACACCCTTGATCAACAGGTTCAATAAGTCTTCAAATAAACTAAAATAAACCTACGTAATTGCGTACCACTTGAGAATCAAGGAGAGCACCTACTTTGTTTAATGTCAGACTTGAAAAACAATCTAAAGCTTAGTGTTGTGAACTAATATTGAATCGTAAATAAGATCACATATGAATAGATCAAAAAACAATATTGAGAATTAAATGTCGATTTGTCACAAATAATAAACTCAATTATTATTATTTAATTACAATATGTCTTCATGAAATCATATTGATCTTTTGAGACCAGATCTAATTATAAGAAAGATAGAAGAAGTTAGTCTCATTATGGGATGACTTAAAAATCGAAAAAGAAAATTAAAAACCAACCAGAAGATCACAAATTCTTGACTTGTAAAACTTTATTGAAGAACTCCTATTCTTAATGGTTTTTACGTCGCTCGTCGGATGTAAGCTTTCAACGTATACCCTAGAATTTAATGTAGATTATCGTTCATTCCAATAGTTATGGAAGAACCAATAAAAGCACAGTAAATACTTGAAAACAGAAGAACACAAAGGCGTAGGGAGAGAAGAGAGGGAGGATCTTGAATTGGTGGGTGTGTAGAATACGGCTCTAGGAGGGCTACATTTATACTAATATGAAACCTTAGAAACCCCCCAGGACTAATGACGCCTGTCTCCTTACTTACTGGCTGTTACTTATCATGTGGTTTTAATGTAATGCTTATCCATAAATTCAACATATTTCTTGGAGGTTTATGGATTCCTCTTAAGCATTATCAACAATGTCAACATGTGGTCAACTCTAACCAGATTGGTCCAACCTTAGATTGGTCCAACCCGATCTGACGTGCGCCCTGTTAAAAATAAAAGATCATCAACTCTCAGCGACCAATGTGGCATGTGAAGTGCAAAGCACACCTAAATTGACTCATTTCGCGAACCTCGCGCCTCGCATCCGTGACCCGCAACTAGGTGTACACATGGACTTACTCCATCCATTGACCCGTTAAAGCCTTTGAAGACAAATGATAGAATAAATTGTATAAACCCACAAAACAGTCTTCCTCCAACCTATAGGGGATAATGAGAACTTGTCAACTTACAGAAACCCATTAAATTTCAAAAATCCTTTCCTTCATGTGGTATGTCGATATCTTCATCAAAGTCCTTATGTTGCGATTATTTTCTGTCATTCAGTTTAGTTTAAACATTCACTCTATGATATGTTTAAACTGTAGGGGAATATTAATGTATAGCTATGTATTCAACTGACCCTTGCAATGGGAGACTAGTGGTTGAGGTGTGAAATTCCATACAGCGGGTTGGGGGTTCAAACCCTGACATGCCAAAATATCGCTAGTGTTCAACGATTAACCTCCCACATAGGCCTTGGGGCAGGTTAGCGTGGGCCGCTCAAATGGTGTGGTTTACCATTTTTATGTATTATACTGGCTGTTATAAAATCTCACCAAGCCGTGCCTGGTCTCCTATTAGTCCTAGGAAGTATACGGCTAACTAGGTGCTTACTCTCTACTTATGCAATTAGTAAAACTATACAAGTCAAAGAAGTTTTACTACATAGAAGAATTTATAGATTGATAGAAACTTTTTGATGAATAAAAAGTGTTACATTAGTCATATTTACCTATTTTATTATTATATTGGTCATATATAGTTATTTTGTTATGAGACTAATCATAATTTACTATTTTAAAATTAATTGGTAACAATTTAGGATCCCACGAATAGCTGTCAACTAGTCCTCGGCCAGACGACTAATCTCTAGTCCCTGGTCGATCGACATAGTATCGCGTAATGACTTTTGAAACCTATTACATTGTATTAGCCCATCTAGTTTTTAATTTTTTTTGTTTTTATGTGTACTATAACATATGGGAATTAATTCCAATAGCATATTCTAACCCTATAAAATTGATTTCATATACATGTCCAAGTCGAATGCAGTGCCTCAAATACTTGTCCCTTCGGCTGGGAATTGAGTCCCTTATCGTATGAAGCATATTAAAAATAAGTGTTCAAATGAAATAATGGATTTAATATCGCTAGTGTTCAACGATTGACCTCCCACGTAGGCCTTGGGGCAGGTTAGCGTGGGCCGCTCAAATGGTATGGTTTACCATTTATATGTATTCTAGTGACTGTCATAAAATCTCACCAAGCCCTGCCTGGTCTCCTATTACTTATGCAATTAGTAAAACTGTCATAAAATCTCACCAAGCCCTGCCTGGTCTCCTATTAGTCCTAGGAAGTAGATGGCTAACTAGGTGCTTACTCTCTACTTATGCAATTAGTAAAACTATACAAGTCGATGAAGTTTTACTACATAGAAGAATTTATAGATTGATAGAAACTTTTTGATGAATAAAAAGTGTTACATTAGTCATATTTACCTATTTTATTATTATATTGGTCATATATAGTTATTTTGTTATGATACTAATCATAATTTACTATTTTAAAATTAATTGGTTACAATTTAGGATCCCACGAATAGCTGTCAACTAGTCCTCGGCCAGACTGACTAATATCTAGTCCCTGGTCGATCGACATAGTATCGCGTAATGACTTTTGAAACCTATTACGTTGTATTAGCCCATCTAGTTTTTAATTTTTTTTGTTTTTATGTGTACTATAACATATGGGAATTAATTCCAATAGCATATTCTAACCCTATAAAATTGATTTCATATACATGTCCAAGTCGAATGCAGTGCCTCGAATACTTGTCCCTTCAGCTGGGAATCGAGCATCCCTTATCGTATGAAGCATATTAAAAATAAGTGTTCAAATGAAATAATTGATTTAATGTGTCATTATAAAAATGTTCATTATTAATAGTATTAAATTAACTTAAAAAATCTCGATGATTGTTAATTTATAGGAAACGTTTGTTGGTTTTGTGGGATTATATATATATATATATATATATATATATATATATATATATATATATATATATATATATATATATATATATATATATAAAAGGATCTATGGATTTTCACTAGGATCGTAAGATCTTAACCTGATTCAATCTCACATCTCTAGTCTTTATTATGTAGTGAAGTTTTTAGTCTTTAACCCTTTGGAATCCATTGTTTTTGTTCCACAATCTCATGTAGAGTCTAAAAAGATTGACTATTCAACTTGAAACTGAGACGTATAATTCTCTATTACATTTGAGATTGATTAAAACTAATCGCATGATGCCTCATTGAGAATCATTATTTCATCCATTCATCTTGAATAGGGCAAAACATTGTGACGTGCATCTTAGTCCCTTTGTGATCTTGTGTCCTTAACGATACATAGCCACAATGATCTTGTTTATTTTTCTACTTAAATGTTTTCTTCTTCATTGTCACGATTTGCATCTACAAGAATTACGATTACTATTTAAGAAGTTGAGTCGATTTACCAATTGATGTTATTAATCAACAGCATGTTCTAATGTGTATTACACAAACTAGATTTGCAACAAATTGGGAAACCCGTTAATTATGGCAGGATTTTTATATCTCAACTCGATCTTATGATTACGATCTTACAAAACATAAAATGAGCATAAGTAAGATCTTGATCGATCTTTACAACCTTGGTTGAAATATTCAATCTTTTAGTACATTTAAGAAAAAGGTTCTAAAAGGAGATAATGAATGCCCGTAAGATTAGTTGTATTAAAGTTTAATCTTTAAGCCTTTTAGGTAGCGTTTGGTATGTAGTAATAACCGGAACAGAACAGAACAAGTCACTTTGAAGTAGTGTTTGGCGTGGACGAGACTGGAACAATTAACACGTCAAATGAGACTAATTGAAGAAAACTTTTATTCACACCCAAAAGGGTGGAACAAAGTAGAATAGCAAGTCAAATGACAAAAAAGTGATATTACCCTTCTCTCATCTATAGTTCATCGTTACACATACACATGCACATACTCACACCCCTACCCCCAACCCCACACCACCCCACCCTACCCCACCTCACCTACCACCCACCACCCCCAGTCTCACCTTCACATACACCCACAGCCCACCCTCACCCCCACCCCCCACCCACATACACACCCACACCCACATCCCCACCTACACCTTTACCCCCCCCCCCCCCCACCAACACCCACCCACCCTCCCCACTCTCCGTATACATACACACACATATGCGAGGTTCCTTAATTATAATTATAGTATGATAAAAAGATATTAGAAACGATTTACAAATGAATAGCAATCTAGTAATTTTAATGTATTTTTGTCTTGTCCTAATGCGGCCAAACGCTACAGATAATAACTAATTTAGTCTCGCCCAGTCCAATTCCGTCATGTTTAGTCTTTTTCTTGTCTCTGTACCAAACACTGCATTAAGATTCGTGGTTTACAATTTGGAATTTAGGGTTTGATTCTTGAAAACTTAACAGTTATTTAAAATTAAGAACCAAAGTATATTAGCCACAGAAGTACATATGTTTTAATTATCCAACTGTAACGGCAAATCTTTTATATAGGCATTTTGTAACTGTTTACTTAAGCTAACACATATTAATCATTTAAACTCAATTAGTCATTTCTAATTCGGTATCATCGAATTTTACATTGCCACATTGAAAAATGTGCCAGCTTGTTAGTTAACTTTTCAATTTAATGCCCTTGACTTTTTAAAACGAGCGACGCCCAGCTATTTTGTCAACTGGTGTTAAGGGAATATTGCATTCGGATTCTGATTAATATTATAAAATTGTGAAAATTTCTTATGATGAAAGCCTCATTACTCAAAACCTATGTGTGTACAAAAGTTAGAATATTTTTTAGAATTAGAAAGTAGTTTTATTGTTTAGTCAAATTCTAAAGAATTTATAGGTCGCATCACTATTATTCCATATTTTATAGTTTTGATCCATGCCAAATGATTATTTCATCCTTGTTAATATAGCTTTTTTTATTCATTTATAATTTTTAATAATATAGAATGTAAAAAGGATACATCTCATCCACCCTGTCCCCCACCCACTCCCACCATATGATCGGAATCTTTTCTTCCTCACCGTCGCAAATCCATTGCCTCATTACACCTGAATTAAGCTTATTCCTCACGGCTAGTGGTCTCGACTAGATCCAATTCGTACTCCGTCCAACTCGACCCGCCATCTCCAAACCCACCTTTTTCCGGTGGCCATCTCTGGTCGTTATTTATGAGCTCCAACGAGGACAATGTTAAGTATGTGGAATCTAATCTGAACCGATAATGATTTTACAGTCGAAGATCAGTTGACTGAAGCAGGAGCTAGGAACTGAGGCATGTATCTTTGCCCTGTCCTAGGCAAGTCCTTCAGTGCGGTTGTTGGTTACGCTTTGGTCGAATCATTATCCTCGTTCGGAGAAGTATCTTTGTCTTGATTAGACGAACTGATGAGGATCAACAAATTTAAAATGGTATCATGAGTCCAGGGTATTCAGTCCATTTTGACAAACTACCTTAATGGATCAGCTGCTCGGTTAAAATAGAAGACACGTGAATCAGCAGGACCAACACAAGCCTCGCATAGTGGTCTCGACTAGATCCAATTCGTACTTCATCCAACTCAACCCACCACTCCAAACCCACCTTTTTCCGATGACCATCTCTAGTCGTTATTTATGAGCTCCAAAAAGGACAATGTTAAGTATATAGAATCTAATCCAAACCGGAAAAGATTTTACGGTCAAATATCAGTTAACTTAACTGAAGCAGCCAGGAACTAGTTAACTTAACTGAAGCAGCCAAGAACTAAGGCATGCATCTTTGCCCCGTCCTAGGCAAGTCCTAAAGTGCGGTTGATGGTTTCGCTTCCGTTGAATCATTATCCTCGTCTGTAGAAGTATCTTAGTCTCGGTTAGACGAATCGATGCGAATCAACAAATTTAAAATGGTATCATCAGTCCGGTGCATTTAGTCCATTTTGACAAACTACTTTAGTGGATCAACTGCTCGGTTCTACCGAAGACACATGAATCAGCAGGACTAAAGCAAGCCTCGCATCGGTTCCGGATCAATAGCCATGGCTTCGGTTGGGCAATGCAATGCGAAAAAGATGGTGGCGCGCAGGAGAAACTACTTCCATAGAATTAGGACTGGAAGTCATGTTTATGTTGATTTTTAAGGTGATTAGTCATTGATAAATGGTGTAATTGTTAACCTTGGGTCACTATAAAGTGCTTATACAACCCTAGAAATGAATTGAAGTGTTTATTACCTTACAATTACACTATTCTATTGCTTCATTACATCCATCAAAATGGATGACAAATGCTACAACCCCGCGCTCTTTTACGCCCCTCTACATCCAAGTAATTACAAAACTACCACTCCTAATAATTAGTGAAACCAATATTCAACAACCTCTTCCCGTTAAATCAATTAATTTACCAATATGTTCCCCAGATAACGCTCTTGATATATTTCCAGCCTCAAGAAGATCAAATATCACAACTGCAACAAAAATACAATGTCACAAATTTTATTAACACAAAAAAATATAAATAATAAAAATAAATAAACCAACCAGGAATCCCATTCTCTTCACAAAAAGTCAAAGCCATCATGTCCATTGGAATCACACCTCTAGAAACAAACTCCCTAAAAGAAATGTGTTCATACTCAACACAATCATGGAAACTAGTACCTTTAATTACCACGTCAGCATGAACTACAAAAGAAAAAAAAAACTAAATAAATAATTTTGTTTAGATGGATGAAAGATTTTAGGTAACGTACTTTCTGAGGCTCGAAGAACTGCAGCTGTGTCAGTAGAGAAAAGTGGATTCCCTGTACCAGCACCAACACCACCGAAAATTACGACTCTACCCTTTTCTAGATGTCGAATTGCTCTTTGTTTATTGTACGGTTCGGAAACTTCCGGAATACAAAAGGCGGATTGGACACGTGCTTGAACACCTAATTTTTCTAATGTTGATTGAAGTAGTATAGAGTTCATCACAGTTGCCATCATACTGCAGGAAATAGCAACGTACTTTACTCTTTTTACGAATGTAGGCAATATACTTTACATAATAGAAAAAAATAATTTACTTTTTTAAAGTACGTTACCCAATCTGATAAGCAGTACTTCTATCGAGACCGTTTTCTGTTACCCATGTGTCGCCATGAAAGAAATTGCATCCACCAACTACTATTGCCACCTGGATTTTAGGGATTGAATGTTTTAGGTTGGATCAAAAAGTAGAAAAGTTATTAAATTGATAAAACATTTGAAATGAAGATTACCTCAATACCAATTTGGCAAGCCATTGATACTTCTTTTGCAATTAGCATTGCCACCTACGGAGTACAAAAAAGTAACCCTGAACTTTGATTATTAAAGGGAAGGATAGAAATTTGCCTTGAAGGGCTTTTTAGGCAATTGATATCAACCTCTTAGAGTTAAAGTACCTTTGGATCAATGTTCTGAGAACCAGTTCCCGTGAAAGCGGATCCGCTGATTTTAAACACAACTCTTCGCCATCTTGGATTCATGACTGATTTTGGCTCCATGTTAGTGATTTGACCACTTGGGCTAGTTGTTGCCGTTGTATATCTGCAAAAAGCATCATTGAGTTCTATCAATTCTGGGAATTTGTGTAGCTGCAATCTATTCAATAGATGATTTCATCAACTGCAACAAGAGATATATGTACCTTTTGGCTTGTTTCCCGGAGCTATTGATTCCTACTATAGAATTATCTTCGTCCAACACAGCTTTCAAGGGCAATGAATTACCAACAATTTGTTCCATCTTCTGATACCAAGGCCAATGGCTTCTTGTGCTTCCGCCATTGCTGTTCATAACTCGATGTCTCTCCAGCTTATACCTTTTCTTCAAATTATCTACCTTGTTTTTACACTGCTCCACGCTCTTTGACTGATTCTCACACCTGTCGCTCACCACCGCAGCTACCTCTTCCCAATCCCTCACTCTCAAATTTCCACGATTCAGTTGCATAAACTTCTCCAAATAAGCATCTAACAGAAACGCGATCGCAGTGTCACTCCACTCCTCTCTGTCCTTTCTATACTCTCCGCCACCGCCTGAAGAAGAACCCGCAATCTTCGATTTCTTATTATAAGTATAAGGCGTTCCTCCGTCACTAAGCTCTTCGCGGTCGTTCCTTTTCTCGTATCTTGCACCGCTAACCCCAGATTTGTTCGGATCGGACTCATTTTCGTACGTAACCACCACCATAGCCTGTGAACCGAATGCGTCATCAGTGTAACCGTCGCCGCTGGCCTGTAGAACAGCATTCTGTGTCGGCCCTAGAGGCGGTGATGTATTAAACGGAGGCGTCTTGGAGGCTAACAAGTGAGTGGTAGCCGAGAGGTGGTGGTGGAAATTGGGGTTGGTTTGGTGGCTGTTGGTGGTGCTGTCGTCACCGATAAAGGCGAATTCGTCGTCACACGACGCCATCGAAAGGTCGTTAGGGTTAAAGGTTTATAGACGACGCTAACAGTTTGTTATCCGGTTTAAAGCTAAAGAAAGAAAAAAGAGAAATTACAGAAATCACTTTAACTTTGCTGCTTTGGACTCTGTTATTCTATTTGAAGGATTCTGTAATTTTACTTGTGGAATAGTATTTGTAGGATTTTATGATTGCATTCGTAGAATATGTAATTGTCAAAAGATTAAAACTTAGAATGATTTGAAGTTATTAGGCTGCACGGAGTGGGACGGTTTTTTGCCGGCGGTAGCTAATTTGGCAAGGTATGCCGGCGGCAACACCGGCCCCGGGTGCGGCATTGACGAGCGGTAAGGCTTGAGCGGCAATTGTTTGCCGCGTTCTCTCTCTTCTGTTTCTCTCTTCTCCCTCTTTCAGTTCTCTCTCTTTCTCTTCTACGTTGCCGCCAAAAATCTCCAACACCATTCCGTGGTGCCTCTTGAACGGCGATGAAAGGGGTTTTGGAGGGGTTTTGTTGATTTGGAGGATTGTGCCTCCAACACCACTCCCTTTAGCCTTAAAAATTGACCGGGAGGCTTTGTAATGAATCTTAAATTGCCATTTATTCTTGGAAAAATTTCATATATACCTAAAATAAACTTAAAAATATCATATTTATCTTATCTATACTTTAAATATCATATATATCTTAGGTAAGTTTTCAAACTATCAAATATGCCCATTTTTTATCGTTATAATACTTTTAAACATTTTAATAATATTTTTGTAATTTAAAATCATAATAATTATAAAAAAAACTCTAGATTTACTAAAATGCCCCAATTCTTTTTGGGGAATACAAAAACATATGGATAATGACTTGCAAAGGTAACGAACTTCTGAAATTGTTCACGTTTGGTCACTGAACTTTTTTTTGTGCTCAGTTTACCCATGAACTTTTTCAAATTGTTCATATTATACCATTATGACCGGTGCTAAAAGGTTTATTCTGATTTGGAATCCTACGTGGCATCCTATAAGACTTGAAATGGTAACGAACTTTTTAAATTGTTCACATTTGGTCACCGAACTTATTTTTGTGCTTGATTTACCCATGAATTTTTTAAAATTGTTCATATTATACCGTTATGACCAATGATAGAAAGTTTGTGCTGATTTGACATCCGATGTGGCATCAGAAAGTAGGGATGAGCTCGAACCGAAAACCGAACCGAACCAGACCGAAAACGAAATGGACCGAAATCGAATTATCATTTTTTAAAAACCAAAGACCAAAATGAATATGTATATTCGGTTCCGGTTCGGTTCGGTTATTTCGGTTTTCGATTTGGTTCGGTTTTTCATGATCAATAGTAGTGTTAGGAATAAGCATGGTCAGGGGACCGGACCGAAACCGAATTAATATTTTTTAAAAACCGAAAACTGAACCGAATATGTATATTCGGTCCCAGTTCGGTTCGGTGTAACGACCCAAAAATCTTGAATTTATATTCGAGAAAATACTTAAGGAAAAGACTAAAACATTCTGAAATTTTTAAAACAATTTATTGGGAAATGTAGTAAAATTCCAAGAGTTTGGAGAAAAATGGTGAAAAAGGGCAAAATGGTCATTTGACATCCAAATGACTTCTAAGTAAGGAAAATATGATTTTTGGAGCTAATATGTAATGAAATAAAATTTGTAACACCAAATACCTATGATAAGAATTTGAAAGTTAATTCTAGTAAAAAGGGTAATTTTGTCATTTTACCATAAGAGGGTAATTTGGTCATTAGACCATGTGAAGGACCAAATATGTAAAAATATTGTTTGCTTGTGGCAAAAATATAAGAAAAGAAAGTTTTATGTGACAAAATGTGATGAAAGTGCCAAATATTCAAGAAATGGAACTTAGGGACTAAAAATGTAAAATATGGAAGTATAAAAATGAGAAATATCTTCTCATTTGTTGGCTGAACATTTGAGAAGCTACGGGAAGTTCTTGAAAACCCAATTTCTGGAAATCCACGAGAGAAGAACAAGAAATTGAAACAAGTGTTGTTTGGAGTGAAGATTTGTCAAGCAAATAAGGTTAGTGATGATTTCTAATTTAGTTCATGATGTGTTCTTCACGGGAAGAACTAAGGACTGAAATTTCAGTCATGATCAAAGGAGTTTAAATGATTTATAATGTCAAATGAATTCTAAGTAATAAGAATATTGATATCGCGTAAATTATACATATTTTCCGGGCGATATCAGTGTCATTTTAGTTTAGTTTCATACATTTTATGAACTAAAGATACCTAATATGCTAAAAAATACATTTTGTAGCTAAAAGTCACATATGGAGCAAAAGATTGGATTTTACAAGAGATTTGAGCGTTAAACGAAACAAGGTGCAATTCTGATTTCAGCCAGGGCGCACCCCGCCCATAAATCAGGCGCACCGCGCCTAGGGTGATGCCAGTGATCGACATGCTGGCCAACTTGGCATTAAAATAATCACGCGTGGGTTCATCTAATGATTCAACCGGGTTGCCTCACATGTGCAAGGGCGCACCCCGCCCTCATAGAGGCGCACCGCGCCCCAGATCCGATCTGAAAAGCGATCCACCACGTGACCTTTCCAGCGATAAAGACTGCCAGATCTCTGCCAGATCTGAACCACTCAGGCGCACCCCGCCCACATGGAGGCGCACCGCGCCCTGAGACTCCGACTACTATAAATAGAAGGCCTTGGACGACCATTTGAAGAACCATTGTTAGAATCCAAGATAGAAATCAGTCATTTAGCATCTTAGAACTATTATACTTCGTGTATTTCAACATTTTATGTGTGATAAATGTATTTGAGAGTGATTTACATTACAAGAAGGAGCTAGGATCTTCATTTGTTGCAAGGATTCGTCGATTTTAACCGGTTGGTATCTTTTATCATGTATTCTTCTTATGATTGTTGTATATTTGATACCATGCTAGGCTAGATCCCTGTAGCTTTTGCCTAGGAAATGTTGATTCAATAATATAAATTTGTGTTGATCTAGTTTTTGATTCGAGTTAAATATCGGTTAGACTATATAATTTGCATGCTATACATATTGAATTTGATTAAAGTTTATAATCTCGATAACCTTCGTCATATGATTATAGTTTATTGACCATTTAAACTTATCGATCATATGAACCATTTTGATGTGTAATTGACACCTATATATCATTGGACTAGTTATTGACCATTTAACTAGTGACGTTATTTTAGTTATAAACTGGATTAGTGAAATAAAACTTATATCATATTCAGTTACAACTCATGACCATTGATTGTATGATCATATCACTATGACCATTAGGGTATGGCCTATGTTTGCATGCTAGATTATATTAATTATTCATAACTATAAGTTATTTAGTTACATGACCATTGTGCTATATTTACTTAGAAATTATAGAATTGGTGACTTGACCATATGATCCTACCACTTAATGCTACCTATTTTAACTCATTGCACATAATCAAAACTAGTCAACTTAGATTTATATGAATCAACAAATCCTAGGCGAAAGCTTTCCTTGTTATAATTCGATCATATTATCTCTTATTTGTTGTGTTGTTACGATAATTGTCATTTATTATTTCGTTTACTTTACAAACATCCAAAACTTAGTTTTACGAGTTTTTACTAAAACTCGCCTCTAAAACTGTTTGATTGATAATTGAAAACCTTAAGTTAGTTATTAATTCCCTGTGGAAATTCGATACCTTTACTTACCAAAACTATACTATTAAATGATCGAGTAATACTTGCTCGTTAGTTTAATAGTCTTATAATTAGGTAAATAATTGGATTAAGACTTTAAAATCATAATAACTACAAGTTAGTTGTTTTGTATACAACAAATATATCTTAAAATCATCAAAGTATGTTGCTATTGTTGAAAAATTGGAATTTTGTTCAAGAACCCTAGAATTCAAGTTTACATAATCAAATTGATTCTAAAGGGTTTTAATAAGTTCCATATGTGGTAATTGTTAAAATAAATCAGTAGAAGTGATCAATCTCGAACAATTTCGGTTTTGAATAAAAAATGCAAAAAAACGGGAATGTTTGGAAAATGATTGAAATCTATGATTTCCATTGTTTAGAAACTGAAATAAATGAATGGTTTTGGTCTTGGAACAAACCCTAGTGATTAAGTCGTGTATTAAGGGCTTAAAATGAGAAAAATGGGGATTTGTATCATAAAAATCGGATTAATAGTCTGTCAAGCAGGAGATCGCGTCGCGACCTCCATGAGGATCGGGTCGCGATCCTGCGCCTGGGGAAATAAGATCAAATTTCTCCTGCCTCCTGTTAAGAGTGAGCTAGTTTGGTTCATTTTTTGGAACTTGATGCTACACTTGTCCGTTTGACCTCAAATTTTGAACATATGTTCAATATAGTCTAAAACTTTATGGAAATTTGTCGGAATGAAAATACGACCTCCCGAGGGTACTGTAGTAAAATACGTATAATATACGATTTATTTAAAGTTGGTCATTTAAAAGTTATAGACTTATTATGACCCATATTGGTATAATAAGGACTCTAAGGAGTTATAGAGTCAGTTAGCATGAATGTTAATGTATAACATGTTAATTATAGGTTCATTCCATGTGATTATTGGATCACAAAAGAGTATAAATGCAAGGAATGTTTAGTCAATCTACTAGCAATACATGAGGTGAGTACATGCAGTATTTTTACCCATTCTGGGGTACATGGCAAGTAAGTATTTTCAAGATTTCTTATGAAATTTCTATATGTGAAATTATATGCAAGAGTATTATTTCTAACTTGTTTGTGAAAGTATAATGCTATATTTGAAGTTATGTTTGGCCTATGAGCCAATTATGTGAAGGTATGTTTTGGCCTATGAGCCAATTACGTGAAGGTATGTTTTGGTTATAAACCATATATGTTTTCAAGTATGAATAGGCATATAGCCACAAGATGTTTGAGAAGTATGTTTTGGTTATAAACCATATATGTTTTCAAGTATGAATGGGCATATAGCCATAAGATGTTGGAAAGTATGATTTGGCATAAAGCTTAGAATGTTATAAAAACATGTTTTAAATATATGATTAATATGTGATGAAAGTTATAAATTTGGCATTTAGCCATAAAGACAGGAAATGATGAAGTTTGGCACTTAGCCACTATGTATGTAAGTAATGTTAAAGTAAGCAGAAAGTATTTTGTATGACTGTTATTTGTAGCAAGCAATGTTAGTAAGGGAACCATGCCGTGTTCCACCTACCCGGGTTAGGTATGGAGTCTACTGGGGAAAAAGCCTCATCGCGAAGTAGATTTCCTAAGCAACTTCTATGGTGAGGATTGATCTGTTCTTTCTAGCTGTAGAGACTTGGGGTATCACTTATGGTGATTAAAGCCCTAAGTATAAAAATCGAGCAAGTTTATAATACCAGTCAAAGAAAGTAAGAAAGATGCTATTTTTGCAAAGTATATTATGAAATGATTTTGAAAAGTAGAGAGTTATAGTATGTTACTACTATAAAGTTTTGAAAGATGTTTTATGTTATAAGTTTTATAAAAAGGTTGGAAAAAGAAGTTAAATGTTTGAGTCTAAAACTCATGTAACTCACGAGACATTATTGTCTTACGTATTCTATGTTTGCCATGTATTCCAGGTTAAAATGCTATGCTATGATTAGGAGGAAGTTTAGCTGGAGTGGAGCTCGAGTTAGCTCCTATCTTGGACTTAAGGTTTAATCCTTTCTTGCTTGTTATGGTTAGTTTTGGTATGGATTTGTGACACCCACTATTTTTAAACATGAAAATTATCGGTTTTTGATAAACCGTATTTTTGTAGTCATGTATTTATACGAAAAACCAAAGTATTTGCAAGCAGTAGAAATGGGGTGTCACATTCGGTTTCAGTCGGTTTTCGGTTTGGTTCGATTTTCCGGTCCATATGCTCATCCCTATCAGGAAGCTGAGACATAAATAAGGGCCGGTGGTCTTCAATTGGGGTTCGGATGTCAAATCAGCACAAACTTTCTATTATTGGTCATAAGGGTATAATATGAACAATTTTAAAAAGTTTATGGGTAAATCAAGCACAAAAATAAGTTCGGTGACCAAATTTGAACAATTTTAGAAGTTCGTTACCCTTCCAAGTCTTCTAGGATGCCACGTAGGATTCCAAATCAGCATAAATATTCTATCACCGGTCATAATGGTATAATGTGAACAATTTTAAAAAGTTCACGGGTAAATCAAGCACAAAAATAAGTTCAGTGACCAAATGTGAACAATTTCAAAAGTTCATTACCCTTACAAGTCATTATCCCCAAAAACATATTAGGGTTGGATTTCAAAAAGGTCGTCATGACCATGGAACATTCACTTGTCCTGTACCTAGAATTACTTTTACTGTTTTAGTTTTTTCTCCTTTCTATTAGGCTGCACGGAGTGGAACGAATTTTGCCGGAGGCATCCGACGTGGAGCATTTTTGCCGGCGGCAACACCGCCCCCCAGGTGCGGCATCGAGCAGCGGCAAGGGAGGAGCGGCATGCCTTTGCCGTTTCTCTCTCTATGGAATATGTTGGGAACTTACACTTTGACCGTTGAACGTTCCAAATTTTTTAAAAAAAAAAAATTTGTTTTTTTTTAAATCAATACCATGTCTATATATATCATACACTTATTCAGAATGTTTACCCAACACTTATTCAGAATTTTTACTCAATACTAATTTCAAAAAATGGCTTCCAACAATACCTCCAACAATCCCTCCAACAATCCGCAAAACAACCCAAACATTTTTGGGAACGATCCGTCGTCTCCGCCACCGTATCGTCCACAATTCGAGGGTCCGATGTATTCGCCAAACCCGATGTTGAGCGGTTCACCATTTTATCCGCAATACGGGATAATACCACAACAACTTTTTCAACAAGGCTTCAATCCGTTTCCACAATCGTCATCGGCCAACTTCAATTTCCAACAAACCCGAAGCCCACCCGAGCAAGCACCAATCCAAACCGATCCCGAGCCCGAGGAGCCGCAAAACGAGTATGCGGTGGAAAATTCGGATTCGTCAGCCGAAGCGGAGGAGGAGCCCCAACCTAGGCAAAGAAGTGGACGGGCCGCAAGTCAAAAGTGGACGGTTCAAGAAGAGACGGAGTTAGCCCGTGCATGGGTCGATGTGTCCGAGGATCCAAAAACGGGCAAAAATCAACAACGTGATCGGTTTTGGTTTCGAGTGACGAGACGTTTCCGCAAAGGCATGAAAAAAGGGAACTCTTACCGCAACAAAGATCAATGCAACACGAAGTGGAACAACATGAACAAATGTGTTATGGCTTTCAACGCCATTTACATTAATTTGGTGAATCAATGGAGGAGTGGAGAAAGCGAGTCGAGTATTTTGGAGAAAGCCAACTACATGTACCGAGACGACAACGTCAAGCCGTTTAAATTTCCACACGCTTGGAATGTTGTTCGTCATAGCCAAAAATGGGAACAAGTCTTTAAGTTGGAATTTGGTGGTGGTTCGAGCTCCAAAAGAAGCAAAACATCGGAGTCGGGCTCATATCACGTTTCTTCGGATGGTCATATCGGCGTCAACCTTAACGATGACGTTGACGAAGTTGAAGAAGTGGAACCATCACCGCCTCCACGTCCGATGGGTCGGGACCGGGCTAGAGTGCGGTTTCTAGCCAGACATGGCTAGAAATGAATCAAAAACACAAAATTGTAATTAAATACGACTTACAAATGATAAAATAAGTAACCGAATCTCGAAAGTCGTGATTCGGCCTTCAAAAACCTTGTAAAAACTGCTTGGAAATGGCTCGGGGTCATGGCTAAAACACAGGGACTGAACTCATTTTCTGGCAGAAATCAACTACTATTTATAGCCTCCAGGAGACATTAGCGTCGCTAATATATATATATTAGCGTCGCTAATATTCAAAATCCACAAAACCAGGTCTTCGTTCAACGCAAGAATCTCGCCAGCTGATTTTTCTCAACAGTATGGATTAGCGTCGCTAATCCCTAATGTTAGCGGCGCTAATTGTTCATTTTCAGCAACTTGTCACTTTTGGTCCCAGCTTGTTCCAACTCTGGTCCTTTTTCGCCCGTTTTGCTCTTTTTTGCTTAAAAACCTGCATAATTGATATTTTTCCAAGTAAAGTGAGTATTATAACCCTTTTTGTCTTAATTTGTCTATAAAACACCCTGATATCGTATAAAATATGTACAAAATACGCACGATATCATTCGACGCGGACGTCGAACCTATAGAGGGGGGAGAAAGTGGAAAAGATTTTTGATCCCACATCAACCAAGTAGGAGAACTAAGCATTTCCTTATAAGAGGTGTGTATATCTACATTTTACAACCCATTTTAAAGTTGTGAAAGCAAAGGATTGCATAAGAACTTTATAATTAAGGAGGCTCGGGCGAGAGCAATTTGATGAGTGACCCCCTATGAAGTTTTCTTGTCGGGTTGTACAAAGAGGACAATATTGTAATACGTGCCTTTAGGGGATGCCACAAAATAATGAAGTAGTTTTACCTTTCCTAGACATGGTTCTACATGACTTCCACACATCGATATGTATCCTAGTAAATACTTGGTGGTTTCCAGTAAAATGCCTTAGTCATTTTTTTGCATTCAATAGGAACCACATTGACCAAGTGACTCAGAGTCGATTGATTTTATAATTTCGTCAACACTCCACTCTCTTGCAAATCACACACACACACACACACTCTCTCAACACCTTCCCACATTACTTTTCTATCTCTAACTTAGACATCAGAGAGTATTCATGGGATTAAACTTGGAATACCTCTGCCCTTTATTGTTTTGTCTTCGAGTACTAGGCTTAGTTTGCCAAAGTAACACTATCCAAATTGACTCGAGATGATCAACATAACATCATTACGAGTGTTGCAGAAATCGGCATTGACGGTCGATTAATCAGTTGACAGTCTGCAACCGATTACAAAAAAGCTTAATCGTTCAGACTTGGCGATTTGGTCAAATATTGTCATTGACGGCCCTTGATAGCCAATTAATCGGCCTCAACAATATACTTTTATTTATTATTTATTTTTTTATATATTTTTTAATTTTTTAATTATTTTTAGTCAAATATCGTCTAATAAGTCAAGAAATTAAATTAAAAAAATATGAAAACTAAAGAATGAAAATACACAAATTTATAATCTTTGATGTGTTGCTATTTTGTTATATTCATTTATTTTTAAATAAATTCGTTTATAATTTAGGGTCTCCGATTAATCCCTTAACCCCACTCGACCGCCAAATTATCGCCTAAAGATTTTTACAACCTTGATTATTACAGATCTTAAATCTATGTGTGTTGATAATAAACCTAAGACATAGCCGATTTTTGCGTCTCCTACTCTCCTCCCATTTCCAAGAAGCGTTCTGTTCTTCTTCAACTTCTTCAATTTGTCTTTCTCCTTACCCTAACTCACATTGACCTTCGTCCTTATTTGATCAACTTGGTGGTCTTCACTTACATGATAAACATGTTGCTTTCTTTTACTTATTTGCGCACACACACATATGCATCTATGTATATGTTTGTTATGCTTTAATCCTTGACTGTCCATAAGGCCTAAGCAGGCCCTTCTCTTTTTGTATTTGTATTGTATCTTTGGGTTTGTCTATGGCTTGTTTTTAGTTATATTCATACTTTATTTCAAATATGATATTGATCATCGGGTGAATTGGTTGCTGGTTCACTTTTGATAGACCATAACTTATTATATCAATCATCAAAGCTATGCATCTAATCATTAGATGTAAAATTTTGTATTGCAGGTGTTTAGAAGGCGATTTTTATCATTTCAACAAATATCCTAGAAAAACTTTGTAAAACCAATTCGATTCTAAAAAAGAATAAAGAGAGAATTTCATATATACCCTAAATATCATATTTACCTTACCTAAACTCTAAATATCAAATATACCCTAGTCAAGCTTTCAAAATATCATACATGCCCAATTTTTATTTTTTTAATATTTTAAACACTTTTACAATACTTTTTGTAATTTAAAAATAGTTATAATTATAAAACACTCTAAGATTACTAAAATGCCCCTCTCCTATCTTGTTGAAATACAAAAGATGCAAAGCCGATCACATCCTGGAAAAATATAGATGACTTTCACCATCATTTGTCGTCGCTAATTGCTGCCGGAAGATAAGAATTCTCTAGACAATTGAAGCGAAAGAAGCTGTAGAAACATGGTTGTATCAATAAAGGTTAAGTGAGAACTTCCATTGGATATTGTCACAATACATTTAAGGCTGAAGGGAGTGGTGCCTCCAACATTTGGGAGGCAAGCATGACACGTAGGCGCCATGTAGACTTTGTTGGCAACACCAGTTTTGTTGTGGCACTCAAGGGGTGGAACGTTGGCAACATAATTTTTTTTTTAATTTAAAAAATCATATTTTAAATAAAAATAAAACATAACATATTTTAAATTAAAATAAAACACACCAAATACCATTTCATTAAAATAAAAAGACAAATAACATAAAATCCTACGAAATTAAAAGTTCGAAATTTAAAACAAAATAAAGACGTCGCTACTTGAAAAAAAAAACTACAAATTATATTTCTTGCGGATTTGGTCTTTGAGCGCCATCGCGGAATCGTAGTTTGCCCCGGTTAGGTGACTAACGTCTTGCAAAAACATTTGCATTTCCGCTAGCCGGGTGTTTTCTTGCCATTGATTATCTAACGACGTGCGCAAACCTCTAAACTCGTCGCGCATTTCTTCATAATGTTCCATCTTAGAACCCGGGTGTTTTCTTGCCATTGAATTTATTTTTGTTCAGAATGACGTTTGTTTGTGTTGTTGATATTATTACAGAAAGCGATCTAACATGCTGGCAGTCAGTTCAGCGACCAATGTATCAAATGCGACCAATGTATCAAATGATCGACCGTTTAAAAAAAAAAAAAAAAAAAAATTATTTTTGCGAAAAACTCAATTTTGCTTGAGGACAAGCAAACCTCAAGTGTGTAGTATTTTGATAGTGTTTTATTTTTATAATAAAACACTATCATTTAAAGACTATTTTATCGCATAAATATGCTCAGAGGCACGCAAAAACTATATTTCTGTGCAAAATAAAAGAATCCAAAAACCGCCTTAAAACATGTAAAATGCTTCTTCATAACAGATATGGTTCAGACAGACCCGTCTAACCTACCTCATCTGTTAAAACCAAACAATCACATTTTATAAGAATGCATGTTTTCCCAACAAAAAGGCAAAAGCTCACATTCCAACGGCAGCTCCTGATGCACACCACAGACTCCCAACAGTCTGGCGGTGATAATAGATCTACTGTCGGGTCATTACTAACCCAAGCCAGCCATTTGTTTTCACATAGAAAACATCTCACAATTCACGGGGAAATCCTATTAAGATATCATCAATTCTCTCAATAGAATTATGATTAATTTGTCTACCGTCCCCAGACATCCTCACAAAATTGCAAGCTAAACGAGAGAATATCTCATTTTTCATACACTGCACATCACAGCCTACTGCTGTGTTGCAGATGCAAATCTGCCAGAACTATGGTTTACCATAGGAAATCCTGATAAGCTCAACATCAAAACAGGCTTATATTAACAGGTGGCTGAACATGAATTACGATTCATGTTTAACTTGAACAGAGTTCTCCGGAGCTGCTGGTGTGAGGACAATAAGAGGGATTTGTGCGTTAACATTTATGGTTTATTTTCAGGAACAAGACCCAAGAACTATAAAAGAACAAACCCGAGGAAGTGATGCTCAAAACCGAAGAATAAAAAGGCGAAATACACATAAAAATACAGCAATCGCGACTTGACAAGCCCTGTGTCGCGACGTGAAGAAAATCAAGACAGAAGACCAAAAAGCTACAGCAATCGCGCCGCGACGAAGGCTGTGGTCGCGACGCGAAGCTCTTGGACGCGACCATACCTACTCCTTGAACGCGAGACCACCAACAACCGCACTAGCCAGACCAGTGGCCGACCAAAAGCAACGACCGACGCCTCCTCGCGCCGCGACGGCACCCTTGGTCGCGACGCGAGCACTGTGCTCAGTTAGTATAAATAGAGACCTACTATGCACAGATTTAGACACCAATTCACTCTATTTGTAATAAGGATACTCAAATACTCTCTATCAGTTAGAATAGCTTGAAACATCTCTTAGCTAGTTGTTTAGAATCAAAATATCATTCCTCTCGGTGGTAATTCTTGTTGTAATTCAAGATAATTTGGAGGATAACCGCATCAAGTCACATGTCAAGGAACACCAAGACCATCTCTACGATCATCACACGAATGGAAGGCTAATCTCTTCAGATTACTTCCGGTAATGTTATCCAACTCTTAGTATAGCATGTTTTTACTTTGATTCCGACAAGTGTTTTACTATTGTAATTCTTAAACTCCTATCTCTTTGAATACAATTAGTGAATCATTTGTGTTTACTTCTACTTACTATCATATTCTCAAGACATAGTATTACCAACATATTATTCGTACCTATCTCACCTAAATAACGAGCTAAGACGGATAATCAGTTAATATACTTTGTGCCCACTTAATATGCTAAGAAGTTGTAACGTTACTATCATCTAGATAAAACATAATATTGCTATACCATTGTTTGTGCCTAATCTACCTAATTGTTAGACAAAGACAAATAATTGATCCAACATATTATGTATTTACCTATGTAATAGTAATTGTCAGTAAACTGTAATTATGTTAAAGTAATTACATCGGAATCATTGTAATAATACATGTGAAATTAATTGTTGATAACTAAACCGGAAGTAATTCTTTCTTAATTCTCAAGTTACAATCGCAATATTTTTACCATCACCGTTAAAATTTTACTTTACAACTCATTACAAATTAACCACTAAATCCTTGGACTCGACCCCGCTTGCCCTATCTACATAGTAAAAGTGGGTTATAAATTGTTTTTGACGCGTTTGACGACAGCGCTGTCAAAATGGCGCCGTTGCCGGGGATTATGTGCGCTTAAGTTCTAAAGAGTTGTTTAAAGTTCAATTTTTACTTTTGTTTTTATTATCTTTCTTGTGCAAACTCACTTGTTTATGCATACAAGGCATAGTAGCAATAATTCACCACTCTTATTCAATCCGGAACCCGAAAGATCTTTTAGAAACAATCGAATTGCAAGACGCTTATTTAGAACAATGAATTTGGACAAAGTATTGGTAGAGGATGTTCCCGATGAATCACACATACAACCTCCACAAATGGGGCCGCAAAATCCCATACCACAAGCACATCCACCAAATCCTCCACAATACCGCAACAATGGCAATGGTGGTTATCAAGGAGATAACACCAATAATTGGAATGGCACGAACCGACACAACGGTGGTTTTCAAGAAGGTAATCATTTTCAATACAATCCTCGTTATTTAGATCAACCAAATAGACATTCTGTAGCATCTCACTTTCAACCAGGTGATTATGATGATCCTTCACCTATAATATTTCCACACGGAAACGAACATATTGTAGAAATTCGACCACAATTAATTGGGGTAATCCCACTTTTTCGTGGATATAAAAATGAGGATCCTTATAATCACTTGTATGAATTTCTTGCAATAGCAAATGCTAACACACCAAGAGAAACCAATCGAGATACGTTTAAATTGCATTTGTTTCTATTTACCTTAAAAGAAAAAGCAAAATACTGGTTTACATCACTTGCGCCCGGAAGTATTAATACTTGGGACCAATTGAGAACCAACTTTTTACAAGAGTTTTACCCAGCTAGTAAAACCACAGAAATAAGAAAAGCCATACAAGATTTTACACAAAAACCTAACGAAGAATTCCATGATGCATTCGATCGTCTTAAAGAATTACTACGATCGTGTCCACATCATGAATTCCCTCGTTGGCAACTTGTACGGTATTTCTTTGATGGGGTAGATAGCACGAACCAATCCATGATAAACGCTGCCTCAAGTGGTACATTTATGTTGCAAGACAGTGAGAATGCATGGAAATTTTTGGAACAATTAAGTAATGGCTCAAAAGCCAATTATTCCACAAGAAAACAAGAAATTCCAAATCAAACCGTTGCAACAATTGCACTTGATAAAACATGGAAAACTGGAGTAAAATCTGACATCATAGCTTTAAGTAAAAAAGTTGATTTATTACTTACAAGCCTTGGGAAAGAGAAGGGTGTTAATGTTTTGCAGGGGCAGAAATCGTGTGGAAACTGTGGAAATACTGGACACGTTGCACATAATTGCACAAAGACTCGGGAGGAACTCAATCATTTAAATGGATATGGCCAACACCATAATCCACAAAGATCTTTCAGACCCAGCAATCAGGGTAATTTTAACAACAACAATCAGGGAAACTACCATAACAACACTCAAGGGAATTTTAATAATAACAATCAGAGAGGACAATATCAAAACCAACATCAAAATCAGCAACGAACATTTCAACCTAACCACAACGGAAGAGAAGGAAGTACAAGCAGAAAGGAACCAGAAAATGAAGGAACAAAGCTAGACAAAATAATGGAATTCATAACTCAAACATACCAGAAGACCGACACCAATACCAAAACAATCGCTGCAATGGAGAAGCAAATAGCACAATTAGCCGAACAACTAGGGAAAAGAGAAGAAGGAAAATTCCCAAGCAACACGACTGTGAATCCTTCTCACAGTCAACGACCGGGAAAAGAACATCAAGTCAACCAAGTCATATCTTTACGAAGCGGGAAGAAAGTCGACAATCAGGTAAGTTCTCTTCCTAACCCAACTTTAGAAGAGGAAAGTGACACCGAAGAAATATACAATGAAAAATAGGAATTAGAAAAAATTTTAAAAGAAAAAGAAATAGAAATTGAACAAAACAACATCGCACCATATCCTTCAGCCCTTGAACCGTCGACTTCTAAGGACACAAAACAGACTAAATCGGAAGACATGTGGGAAATCTTTTCCCAAGTCAAAATCAACATTCCTTTAGTCAAACTAATCAGAGAAGTCCCCTCATACGCGAAATTTTTAAAAGACTTATGTATTCAGAAAAGAAAGTTAAAATCGCGTCTCCCAAAGAAAGTAGACTTAACAGAACATGCAAGTTCTATAGTCTCCAACTCTCTTCCTCCTAAACTCAAGGACCCAGGAGCACCCTTAATCTCTGTCACCATAGGAAACATCAACATAAAAAAGGCACTTTTAGACCTTGGAGCAAGTGTCAATATTCTTCCAGGGAATTTGTTTGATCAGTATGAACTAGGCAAGCTAGAACATACTGATATCATTTTACAATTAGCTGACAAATCCACAAAAATCCCACGAGGAATGTTGACTGATGTTATAATCAAGGTGGATGAATTTTATTATCCAGTTGACTTCTTAGTGCTTGATACTGAACATACCTATAAGGAAAGCCAAGCTTCAATTATTTTGGGACGACCATTTCTAGCAACAACAAACGCCCAAATTAATTGTAGAACAGGAGCAATGGATATCGCCTTTGGAAATAGAAAACTCAGATTAAATGTCTTTAATACATTTAATAACTCATCAACGGAACATGAATGTTATCAAGTTGATGTAGTTGATGACTTAGTGCATCAAACTACACCAACCATTTTAAGATCTGACGAATTGGAAAGTTTTCTTAACAATACCAGGATTGAGGACAAGGACACAGAAGAAGTACACATGATAGAAGAAGTCTTTCAAACACAACAGTGGAAAACGCCATGGATCCCGCAAGTGGAAAAATTACCCACAAACTTTTCAGCACCATTAAAATCCTCTTTTGAAGTACCACCGGTGTTAGAATTAAAAACATTACCAAAGCATTTGAAATATTCATTCTTGGGTTCCAACAAAACACTACCTGTAATAATTTCTGCTGATTTAACAGGTGCTCAAGAGGAAATATTGTTAGAATTGTTGGTAAAATACAAGGAAGCTATTGGGTGGACAATAGCAGATTTGAAGGGGATAAGTCCAGCGACATGTATGCACCGAATCATTACTGAAGAAGGAACGAAACCAGCTCGAGAAACACAAAGACGTTTGAACCCGAATCTCAGAGAGGTAGTCAAGAAAGAGGTACTCAAATGGTTGGATGCCGGCATTATTTACCCAATATCTGACAGTGATTGGGTAAGTCCAACTCAAACAGTGCCTAAGAAATCAGGAATCACAGTGGTCGAAACAGAAGATGGAGAAAAGATGACCACCAGGCCAATCACAGGGTGGAGAGTATGCATCGACTACCGCAAGTTGAATACTGCAACCTCAAAAGATCATTTCCCACTCCCATTCATAGACCAAATAGTAGAAAAATTATCTGGAAAAAAATTCTACTGTTTTTTAGACGGATACTCGGGATACAACCAAATTGCCATCCATCCCGAGGATCAGGCTAAAACAACCTTTACTTGTCCCTATGGCACCTTCGCCTTCCGAAGGATGCCATTCGGATTATGTAATGCTCCCGCCACTTTCCAACGTTGCATGATGGCTATATTTTCTGATATGGTGGGAGAATCGCTAGAAATTTTCATGGATGATTTTTCAATATTTGGCTCCTCTTTTGATAATTGTTTGAAACAGCTAGAGAAGGTACTAAAAAGATGCACAGAATCCAATTTAATTTTAAGCTGGGAGAAGAGTCATTTCATGGTCAAAGAAGGAATTGTACTTGGGCATGTCGTTTCAGAACGCGGTTTTGAAGTCGATAGAGCCAAAGTACAAATCATTTCCACTCTTCCCTCACCAAGCTCGGTAAAAGGCATCCGTTCATTTCTTGGACATGCCGGATTTTATCGACGATTCATTAAAGATTTTAGTACCATTTCTAAGCCACTTTGTAAACTGTTATTAAAAGACGCACCATTTGTCTTTGATAATGACTGTCAAGAAGCATTCACTATTCTGAAACATAAATTGACAGAAGCGCCAATTCTGCAAGCACTTAATTGGCTTCTTCCTTTTGAAATAATGTGTGATGCTAGTGATTATGCAGTGGGAGCGGTCTTGGGACAAAGGGTGGACAAGAAACCAGTGGTCATTTGCTATTCAAGCAAAACATTTTCTGAAGCACAGCTCAATTATACCACCACAGAAAAAGAACTATTGGCAGTTGTGTACGCCTTGGATAAATTTAGATCTTACATCTGGGGATCTAAAGTTATTTTGTACACCGACCACAGTGCCATCCGTCACCTGATGGAAAAGAAGGAAACAAAACCAAGACTCATTCGGTGGGTACTTCTGTTACAGGAATTCGACATAGAGATCCGAGACAAAAAGGGATCTAAAAATGTGGTGGCCGATCATCTTTCCAGGATCCAAACAGATGAAATTCAAGGAGAAACAATACGAGAAGATTTTCCTGATGAACAACTATTTTCTGTACAAAAATTACCATGGTTTGCTAATTTGGTTAACTATTTTGTAACAGGAAAAACACCGCCACACTGGACCACTCAACAAAAGAGATACTTTTTCTCCCAAACCAAGCAATATCTATGGGAGGATCCAGATCTGTTCAAAATAGGAGCAGATCAAGTTATCAGGAGATGTGTACCAAACGATGAACAGACAGACATTCTTCGTCACTGTCACTCATATGCTTGTGGAGGACATTTCAGTGCCAAAAAGACTGGGCACCGAGTTCTCCAAAGTGGTTTTTTCTGGCCTTCTCTATTCAAGGATGCTTACACTTATGTCAAAGCTTGCGATAGATGCCAAAAGATGGGGGGAATCTCAAGGCGAGACATGATGCCAATGTCCCCGATATTGATTGTTGAAATATTCGACGTTTGGGGCATTGACTTCATGGGACCATTCCCCACATCATTTGGAAATTTGTACATTTTATTAGCTGTTGATTACGTGTCCAAATGGGTGGAAGCTGAAGCCACCAGAACAAACGACCACAGTGTCGTATGCAAATTTGTCAAAAAGAACATTTTCTCTAGACACGGAATCCCTCGAACCATCATAAGTGACGGGGGTTCCCATTTTAAAAACAGACATTTTGCAAAAGTTTTGAAACATTATGGTGTTACCCACAAAATTGGTACACCATATCACCCACAGACAAGTGGACAAGCAGAGGTCTCTAATAGAGAAATTAAAAGAATTCTCGAAAAAACAGTTAGACCAGACCGAAAGGACTGGTCCATTCGATTAGATGACGCTTTATGGGCCTATCGGACAGCATATAAAACACCCATAGGAATGTCCCCGTATAGACTCGTGTATGGCAAGCCATGCCATTTACCTGTAGAGTTAGAGCATCGTGCCATGTGGGCAATCAAAAATGCTAATGTCAATTTAACTGATGCAGGTGAAGAAAGAAAATTCCAGTTATCAGAACTGGAAGAAATAAGGAAAGAGGCATATGAAAGTTCGAAGATTTACAAAGAAAAAACAAAGGACTTTCATGACCGCCACATTGTTCGAAAACAATTTCACAAAGGACAATTAGTGTGGTTATTCGATTCACGCCTCAAATTATTCCCTGGAAAACTAAAAAGCAAATGGACTGGTCCATATGTTATAACCGATGTTGCACTACATGGTGCAATAGAAATCAAACCAGAAAAGGGAGGAGAACCGTTTAAAGTCAATGGACAACGGTTAAAGCCTTACGTTCAAATGGTAGATAACTCAAAAGTGGTGTTTGAAAAAATTGCTTTAATTAACCCACAACTCTGACCATTTGAACATAAGGCACTGCGTCCGGCTGAAGACGTTAAACTTAGCGCTTTTCGGGAGGCAACCCGAGAACTTTGTGGGAGTGTTCACTGCAAACCCTCATTTACACTTATGCAAAGCATAAGTGTGTAGTTTGTGTAATTAGTTGTTTTTATTATGCTTGATAATTTGATTTTAGTGTGTTTTATTTTATAAAAACTTAAAAAGGATAAAAATTTGTGTGTATTAAATGTACGGACATACAGGTAAAAAGAGGGTATAAAAACAAGATTGAAAATTGAAAAAAATAGCCTCTGGAGACCCCTCGCGAGCGAGACAAAAATCCTTCGCGACCGCGAGAGCAGAAAAATCGCGATCAGGAAATACCATCTTCCAGCACTCGCGCCGCGACCACTACCTCCGTCGCGACCATACACCCGTCGCGAAGGAGCGTTAACCAGGTATAAAACCCTAACCCTAGCAGCCGCCGTCATTTTCACTCTCTCTCTTCCTCTCGCGACTCTCTCTCACGGCCGACGTTTTTTCGACCAAAAATCACCATTTTTCTTCGTTTTTTCTTGCATAGATCATCATCCAAGGTACATATACTCTTTCCCTACTCTCGATTTATGTTTTTACATGTTAATTTCTAGTAAAATCGCATGAAATTGGTCCGAACCCTAGGTTTCCGATCGGGTTTGTGTATTTGTTGTTAATCTATTAAATTGATGCTTGTACAACCTAGCTATAGCACTTAGGAACCCCTAGGACTTAATGCATTGAGTCAAAACCGAGCCAAACGTGAGAAATCAGGGCTTCCCGACGGTCCGTTCCGCCCTCGCGATCGCGACCAAGGTGGTCCTCGCGACCTGAAGCCAAACGCGACGGCTGGGCAGGGGCCAAAAATTTTTGCTCATTTTGCTATTTTTCTTGCGTGTTAAACTGGTTTGTTGATTTTTACAACTTGGAAATTTACAGATATGTCTCGTAGAAGGGAACAACGCCAACAACCGGTTGAAAGGAACAATATTGCTTCACACCAGTGGTTACAATTCCCAAACACTCTTCCGGCAGCAAGGCTAAATGTGTACACGGCAAACATAGAAAGATATAGACAAAGGGATGTGGAGCCTGCCCTGGTATTAGATTGGAACTTTGCTAATACTCTGGGGATTACAGCAGCACTTGACCAATATTTGGTCAAGACCGATGGCTCATACACCAGTCTGGCGTGGAGAAACTTATTTCAGATTCGAGAGCACAGCTACAAAGAGCTGATGCTCGAGTTCTTCTCCACGGTCACTTTTGATCCAACCGAGGAGGACATGTTTGTGCGTACCGGTCTCTCTTTCCGACTTGGAGGAGAGCCGAGGCAGTGCAGCGTTGTCGAGCTAGGGTGGAGACTGGGTCTCTATCCGCATAGTGACGCCCGTACACCGGAGTTTAGAGCATATCTGGCTCACTGCATCAACAGCCCACCCGAGGAGTTGGTTAATGAAGAATTCTGGGGAAGGATTGCCAGTACTTTATACCTCCCTGAGACTGCTATAGAGAGTGCGATCCGCTCTCCGATTCATCGCTTATTACACCGACTTGTTGCTACCTCCGTCAATCAACGGAGGGGCAGCGAGAAGGTTCCTGCAGCAGATCTCTTCTATCTGTGGTGTCTTTTGACACCAGGGAGGCACTGCAACCTCCCGTATTCACTGGCGTTCTTCTTGGCCCGCAAGGCCACAGGGGCCCGAGGTTCTAGCCCCCTTTGTGGTGGTCATCTGATCACCCGACTGGCACATTCATATGGTGTTACCACATTGCCAGCGATGCGGTCCATGACCCCGAGAGAGCCGAGAGCCATCGGACGTCAGTACCTGGAGTCTATGCATGTGATCAGACCAGCAGGACCACCAGGTGTGTACGTATTAGCTGAGCCAGAGGAGCAGGCCCCCGAGGCTGCTCAAGCACCACCTCCACCTCCCAGACGCCGCCAGCGCCAGCGCCAGAGGTCTCCCATTCCACCCCAGGATCCAGAGCCCGAGATCAACCTCGGGACTATCTACCAGCAGATGCAGTCATGGCGTCTAGAGAGCCAGACTCAGTACCGACAGATGCAGGACTGGCATCTGACCCATCAGGAGTGGCATCTAGCTAACCAGGTACAGCAGCAGTGGATGGCGGATTCCATGACCGACTTCTTCCACCAGCAGGGATTCCAGCCACAGTATCCATACCCGAGTACCGTTCCACCGGTACCTGACTGGTACACAGGTAGCCATCCTACAGGAGACGAGGCGGGACCATCGGGGACCCATTACGATGATGAGGATGATGAGTGAGTCTTATCTTTTTAATTTCAAGTTGGTGTGAACTTTTAAATACAGTTGTGTGTTTTAATTACTGTTTGGTCTGAATTTAACTACTGTGTGGTGTGAATTTATTTTTGTTCAGAATGACGTTTGTTTGTGTTGTTGATATTATTACAGAAAGCGATCTAACATGCTGGCAGTCAGTTCAGCGACCAATGTATCAAATGATCGACCGTTTAAAAAAAAAAAAAAAAAAAATTATTTTTGCGAAAAACTCAATTTTGCTTGAGGACAAGCAAACCTCAAGTGTGTAGTATTTTGATAGTGTTTTATTTTTATAATAAAACACTATCATTTAAAGACTATTTTATCGCATAAATATGCTCAGAGGCACGCAAAAACTATATTTCTGTGCAAAATAAAAGAATCCAAAAACCGCCTTAAAACATGTAAAATGCTTCTTCATAACAGATATGGTTCAGACAGACCCGTCTAACCTACCTCATCTGTTAAAACCAAACAATCACATTTTATAAGAATGCATGTTTTCCCAACAAAAAGGCAAAAGCTCACATTCCAACGGCAGCTCCTGATGCACACCACAGACTCCCAACAGTCTGGCGGTGATAATAGATCTACTGTCGGGTCATTACTAACCCAAGCCAGCCATTTGTTTTCACATAGAAAACATCTCACAATTCACGGGGAAATCCTATTAAGATATCATCAATTCTCTCAATAGAATTATGATTAATTTGTCTACCGTCCCCAAACATCCTCACAAAATTGCAAGCTAAACGAGAGAATATCTCATTTTTCATACACTGCACATCACAGCCTACTGCTGTGTTGCAGATGCAAATCTGCCAGAACTATGGTTTACCATAGGAAATCCTGATAAGCTCAACATCAAAACAGGCTTATATTAACAGGTGGCTGAACATGAATTACGATTCATGTTTAACTTGAACAGAGTTCTCCGGAGCTGCTGGTGTGAGGACAATAAGAGGGATTTGTGCGTTAACATTTATGGTTTATTTTCAGGAACAAGACCCAAGAACTATAAAAGAACAAACCCGAGGAAGTGATGCTCAAAACCGAAGAATAAAAAGGCGAAATACACATAAAAATACAGCAATCGCGACTTGACAAGCCCTGTGTCGCGACGTGAAGAAAATCAAGACAGAAGACCAAAAAGCTACAGCAATCGCGCTGCGACGAAGGCTGTGGTCGCGACGCGAAGCTCTTGGACGCGACCATACCTACTCCTTGAACGCGAGACCACCAACAACCGCACTAGCCAGACCAGTGGCCGACCAAAAGCAACGACCGACGCCTCCTCGCGCCGCGACGGCACCCTTGGTCGCGACGCGAGCACTGTGCTCAGTTAGTATAAATAGAGACCTACTATGCACAGATTTAGACACCAATTCACTCTATTTGTAATAAGGATACTCAAATACTCTCTATCAGTTAGAATAGCTTGAAACATCTCTTAGCTAGTTGTTTAGAATCAAAATATCATTCCTCTCGGTGGTAATTCTTGTTGTAATTCAAGATAATTTGGAGGATAACCGCATCAAGTCACATGTCAAGGAACACCAAGACCATCTCTACGATCATCACACGAATGGAAGGCTAATCTCTTCAGATTACTTCCGGTAATGTTATCCAACTCTTAGTATAGCATGTTTTTACTTTGATTCCGACAAGTGTTTTACTATTGTAATTCTTAAACTCCTATCTCTTTGAATACAATTAGTGAATCATTTGTGTTTACTTCTACTTACTATCATATTCTCAAGACATAGTATTACCAACATATTATTCGTACCTATCTCACCTAAATAACGAGCTAAGACGGATAATCAGTTAATATACTTTGTGCCCACTTAATATGCTAAGAAGTTGTAACGTTACTATCATCTAGATAAAACATAATATTGCTATACCATTGTTTGTGCCTAATCTACCTAATTGTTAGACAAAGACAAATAATTGATCCAACATATTATGTATTTACCTATGTAATAGTAATTGTCAGTAAACTGTAATTATGTTAAAGTAATTACATCGGAATCATTGTAATAATACATGTGAAATTAATTGTTGATAACTAAACCGGAAGTAATTCTTTCTTAATTCTCAAGTTACAATCGCAATATTTTTACCATCACCGTTAAAATTTTACTTTACAACTCATTACAAATTAACCACTAAATCCTTGGACTCGACCCCGCTTGCCCTATCTACATAGTAAAAGTGGGTTATAAATTGTTTTTGACGCGTTTGACGACAGCGCTGTCATGGGGTGGTTCCCACTATTATTTTTATCTCTTGGATGTGATGAAAACTGTTATGAAGCGCGAACTGCTCAAAGCAAAACCTGGAAAGCTTGTCCTATATACGTGAAAGCTGCAACTCAACCAGGGGAGTCTGTTCCTTTTTCTCCCTTTTTAATTTAACGCAAAATATACAATGGAGACATTGTATGAATTAAGTGTGGGGTGGGGTGATACACTTAAAACAAGCATTTACGTTTATTTGGCCAATTTTTAAAATTTTTTCCTTGATAAACTCCCAAAATTGAACGTATAAATATAAATACATCTGGAATAATGGATAGGAACAGAAATTTGAGTTATATTCAGCTTTCATAGGTAGTATATGTGGCTGTTTATTTTTCTAATTGAATTTTTGACTTGTAAGCTGGTAGATAAATAGTGTGTCCCTACAACATGGTTTTGCATTGTTGACGAAATAGACCCCTCTAAAAACTTTTTAGCATATGACATCTTTCAAAAGGTGTCATTTTAGTCGTAAATATATCTAAGTCCTAGTCAAAACAGATTGAGTTGGGTTCTTTCGGTTTCAAATGTACAGAACCTATGCTGTCACCAAACTGAGGAAAGAAAAAGCCTCGAATAAAAGCAAAATCGAGAAAATCTCGATAAGACACCATAAGATCGAGACTCAGGAGGGAAAATCCAATCTGTGGCCTATTGTACTCGAACCGGTAGACATGAAAATGGTGGTCTTTCTCACCTCATTACCTAAGGCCGTTTGGTTTGGGATAATGTTGTCGAAAGTTAGCTACACGGGTGCCATAGAAAGTCATGGGATTTCCTTAACGGCCATTGGAATTTGAATGAGTATACCCTGTACAATCTAGGGTCGAAAATTTGTAATCAAGAGTTCCATGGAAAGTCGTGAGTCCCGAAGGTGCAAATAATAAACAAATTGGTAATAATTGATGCAGCTTAGGTGATATTTCACACAAAAGTACAATGCTTTCGAAATTAAAGAAACCATTACTTAAATATCAATTGGAACAAATTAACGAAATCATTTAAGTGTGTGAGTACAAAAAGTTAAACCTTGGGAACTTAGCAATAAATTTTGAGCCTAGGCGGTTTTTGAAAGGTGTATTTCTAAAAGATGCAAAAATGAGTAGCGGGCACATTAGGGATTTATTGCTTACAAGAATGAAGTTCAGTAGGAATTTGATCAGTTAAGAAGGACAAATACACATATATGCTTATGATTCTAGTACGATTTAAAAATCTTTTTGTGTTTATTATTCTAGATGTGGGTAACTTATGCGGGAGTTATTGAAGCAATGGTTTTAAAAGGTCGAAAAACTCTATTTTTTCTTGGGGGCAAGCAAAGTCCAAGTGTGGGGTATTCTGATATCGTGCGTATGTCGTACATATTTTATACGATATCAGGGTGTTTTTATAGACAAATTAAGCCAAAAAGGGTTACAACACTCACTTTACTTGGAAAATATCAATTATGCAGGTTTTTAAGCAAAAAGGAGCAAAACGGGCGAAAAAGGACCAAAGTTGGAACAAGCAGGGACCAAAAGTGACAAGTTGCTGAAAATGAACAATTAGCACCGCTAACATTAGGGATTAGCGACGCTAATCCATGCTGTTGAGAAAAATCAGCTGGCGAGATTCTTGCGTTGAACGAAGACCTGGTTTTGTGGATTTTGAATATTAGCGACGCTAATATATATATTAGCGACGCTAATGTCTCCTGGAGGCTATAAATAGTAGTTGATTTCTGCCAGAAAAGGAGTTCAGTCCCTACATTTTAGCCACGACCCCGAGCCATTTCCAAGCAGTTTTTAGAAGGTTTTCGAAGGCCGAATCACGAATTTCGAGATTCGGTTGCGTATTTTATCATTTGTAAGCCGTATTTAATTACAATTTTGTGTTTTTGATTCATTTCTAGCCATGCCTGGCTAGAAACCGCACTCTAGTTCCAAGTTCGGACATGTTTCTTGTTTAGTTTGAAACATTTGGCTCGATGATTGCTTTTGAATAAATTCTAATGATCAATTTCTTGTTTTAATTTTAGTCTTGAATCTGATTTGTTTTTGACTGATCACCCTAAATAGATCTTTTTCATGCACTATTAATTGATTGTTTGAGGCACCTAATCGCTTAGCACAGTCGATGTTTGGTAACAAAAACAAGCGCCCAATTCCTTGTTTAGAATTTGATCATATGTCCACACACTTCCCAGCGGACGCGAAGAATTGGACATTGATTGGTACTTGCACACCTTATGCGGTTTCTGCATTCGGCCTATAACGGACCTTAGGTCGGGTAAAATGGAACTAGGTTTAGGTAATAAGCGGACCTTATCTAAACATTTTAGCAGGTTATTATCATAAAGATTACATTTTATGATTTTCAAAAGCCAACTTAGAATTGTATTCTCAAACACGTCAGCCGGATTCATTCTACTACAATAAACATCGAAGACTCGGGACTAGGCCTTTAATTGTTGTTTTCTCAAAAGTTTACTACTTGCATGTTTTCTTTTTCTATTACTACTTTTACTCCAAAAACCCCCCATTACATCAACCTTAGTATTTTATACTAAGGAGACATAAATTTTATATCCCGTGTCTTTGTGGTTCGACCTTGCTTGCCCTGTACTCTAATCCAGTGCAGAACAGCAGTGATTGGTCGGATTCATTTCCAATCTTATTTGTTAAGGATTAACGCCCTTAACAAATTGGCGCCGTTTAAAATGTGTTGTGATGGATAGGTATCCATATCGACATGTGAGGTAGAATATCTCATAAGAACTCTACATTTTAGGAGACCATAAGAGAGCAATCTCAAAATAGGTGACCCCTTGGGAAGTTTTCGTGTTGGGATGCCCAAAACAAACAATATTGCAGTACGTGCCTTTGTAGGATTTCACAATATGGTACCAGAGCTAGGTGAACGAGGTCGATACGTTTGGCGAGGATGTCGAAACCTATAGAGGGGGAGAAAGGGGAAGAGATCTCTAATCCCACATCAACTGGATATGATAACTAAGCATTACAGTATAAGGGGTATATATACCTACCTATCATAATGCGTTTAAAGTTGTGAGAGCAGCTGTAACGTCCCAAAATTTCGTAATGAATTTTTCATTTTAAAAACAATTTAAATACAATAAAATAGTTGCCACATAAAAATCCTTCAAATTAATACTTAGTATTTGAACATATAAAACGTACTTATCAAAACATTTACATACATTATCCGGCGGACTACTTAGTCGTTGAAATCCTCAGAAGCGATACAGTCGCGCCGTGCTCCAAGCTCAAGCCAGTAATTACCTGAAAACATTTAGGGTAAAAGGGTAAGCACAAAGCTTAGTGAATTTCCCAAAAATGTCACACGATCCATAACATAAAATCATCGTTTAACAAATCATCGTTGGCTCTCGGGCTTGCCCCGATCCGCCGGTAATCATCGTGTGACTCTTGGGCTTGCCCCGATCCGTCCTGGCTCTCGGGCTTGCCTCGATCCGCCAGTAATCATCGTGTGACTCTCGAGCTTGCCCCAATATGTCCTCGACTCTCGAGCTTGCCCCGATCCATCAGAAATCATCGTGTGGCTCTCGAGCTTGCCTCGATCCTTCGGAAATCATCGTCATCGGCTTTCGCTAGCAAACATTGTAAAGCACAAATAATCACATCATTACACAAAGTAATAAAGACTATCTATGCATGTAACATCACCCATAGTATAGTGAGAAGACTCACCTGATTCGCGACCTTAAGCTAGACAGCACTCCACGCGAATGTCCTCAGATCTCGACAATACGCACTTCCTAACAAGGATAAATCCTACTTAGAACTTCCTAAATCCTGAACATGATAAAACTATATGACCGGCATCCAAAACCCTCAAGTTTGACCAAAAGTCAAACTGGTCAAAAAGTCAATAGTCAACGGTCAAAGTCAACAAAGTCAACAATCGAAGTTAGCACCGCTAACTCTTAGAATTAGCGCCGCTAACTCCCTGTTCAGCCCAAATCTCCATTAAGTGCTTAATCCATTAAGACAAAAGCCACAACTTTCAGGGATTGTCACAAACAGTCCATTAACTTATCAAAACGTGAATTATATCCACCAATCCTAGCCAACAAGCTCATGGTGACAAATCTAGCTCCAAAATGAAGATTAACAAACTCAAACTTCATCCAAACCATAAATACGACTAGGCTAAGGTTTTTCTCAAGGATTTAGAAGCTAAAGGAAGAAGAACTCATTCCTTAGTTCTTAAATCCCACCTCAATCCAAGAAATGGAGCCATCATCGTCTCAAGAAGTTCTTACAAGCATCATAACTCCAATTTCACCCAAAATACTCAAGGAGACAGAGATTGAACACTCACAATGGTCCCAAGTCAAGGAGCAAATATGATTTCCTTCACCAAGCTATCTTCCTAATACTCTTGCTCCTTCTTCTCTCCTAAACATCCTTCAAAACTTCATAGTATGAACCAAGAATACAAGAGAAAGCCAGGGGTTAGAACTGAAGAGAGACGGACCCCAAAAGAGTTATAGACTTCAAAATGACTTAAAATCACGAAAATGTGGATTTATCCCGCTCAGAGGAAGTTAGCGTCACTAACTTCAAGTCCTTCCAAAAATCAACATCTTTTCCAGACTGGCACATGACTGATCCGCGATCCTGCAATATTAGCGCCACTAACCATATGGTTAGCGCCGCTAATATGCTTTTTCCCTAAATCCTTTATTTTTTTAGTTAAATGCTATTATCTCAATACTCGGTTCCGGGCTTTACACTTTGACTCTTTAGAACTTGGAACTTGACTTTTCGGGATTAGGGTCTTACAATAGCAAATCACGTAAGAACTCTATAGGTAAGGAAGTTTGTAAAAGAGCATTTTCAGGATGGGTGACCCCCTGTAAAGTTTTTATGTCAAAATGCTCAAAGTGGACAATATTATGGAACGTGCCTTTAGAGGATGTTACAATTCTTGTTGCTATCTAAACTAGTTTAGGCGTGAATATGAAGATTTGTATAGTTCAAAGTGTTCCTAGAATGAAGTAGATGATCAGATGGGTAAGACAATAAAAGTCAATTGATTGATCATAATGGTGAGCGTGTGAGTTTTCAAATCATTTGTTAATTTATGAGACTGTCTTATAGTTAACTCGTCTTGCAACACCACATCTAATGAGATGTTTTTGGATAGAGGAATTGGACCTTATTAGATATGTTTCGATTAAGATTAATCTGATTACTATTCTCTTATCCTTTATGGTTATTACTTTTTAGGGTGCATTGTACGTTCTCAAATGATTCCAACTAATGAAGATGAACATGACACCATAATTGTTATGGGTTTTGGGTAGGATGCCCAAAAATTATCTTGATTGAGAAATTGAAACTGCCAAGCTCATGCTCGACGTACTGTTCCTAAAGTTTATAATATACTATAAAAGTTTGTGTTATTAAACTATACACAAAATAACTAATCTTTCTGTTCTATTCCTGTAAGAGACAAGTGGGAGCTTAATAGACCTTGGATGAATCAAGAATGTCTTAATAAACCTTGCAGGGCCGGTGCCGAGGATTCGGATTCCCGGGACGAGCAGGAAAAAAAGGCCTCTTAACGTGTAATAAATTAAATTAAATAAACTAATTTTTTACGACAATAAACTTTATAGCATTAAACATAGCAAAAACATAGTATTTTTAATGAGTAATTACATATCGTAATAGCTAACCGATGACCCGCGAAGCTCTCCTAGCATTCTTGATAGCAAATTGGTTGATCACTACAATCAAAGAGATTAAGAGAATGAGTTAAACAATAAGCATGATCAAATCTTTATTACACTTTTTAAACCAAACATGATCAATTGATCATCAATCTTTATTACACTTTCTAAACCAAAAAAAAGGAGTTACACATTGATCAATCTGCTTGTAAACAAAAAAGAAGAGAAACTTTTATGTATTTATTCTAGTTTACACTTTCTAAACCAAACAATTCAAAACTCTAAACATAATCCAAACCGATCACATCAGAATTGGAGCGACTTATTTGAATTTAGTCTCCTTGACATTCACGTGTAATTCAAAATTCAAACCGATCACATCAAAATTTCATGTGTAATTCTTTTGCAGAAAATTTGTATGTCTATAGTTTCTCATTCACATCAAAAGTTCATCGATAGACATTAGTGACTTCAATCATGGACTCATTAGAGAAGATTACAATATGTCAACAGAAGAGGAAGTGCCGAAGTGCTACTAAGGGCGATGCAAATAAACGAGCAATAGCTCTTCAAATTTAAGATTAACGATCAGATTAAACAAGCAATGAAGCAATAACCGACCTTCAATCAGCCGACGAAACCTCCTCGTTCCTTTTTGCTGCGTCGTCGTTGGCGTCTTGGCGAATCCGAATTCCTGATTATTTGCTGCGTCGTCGTTCCTTTTCCTGGTTTAAATTTGGGCTGAAGTGTAAAATTTTTTTTGGGCCCCTACAAAAAATGGGCCCTGTGCAATAGCCCACTTTGCCCATGCTCCAAACCGGCCCTGAAACCTTGTGTGTGTGTGTGTGTGTGTGTGTGTGTGTATATATATATATATATATATATATATATATATATATATATATATATATATATATATATATATATATATATATATATATATATATATATATATATATATATATATTGTTGTGTGTCGTAGTGATTTATTAAGTGGATGAATCCGTGACCCATATTTGCTATAGTTGTGTTGGTTTAATAATTGATTGCAAAATGAATGAGTAGTTGCTGATATATAGCCAAATCGATGAGTTGTTAGCAGTGTCGATATCACGGTAATGGTTATTATAGCTGAGAACGGAGAGTAGTCGAATGAATACATATGAATGAGGATAATAGAGATGGTGAGCATCATTAGCCGATGAGCATACTGCAGAGCCGATAGCTGATAATAATTAATTGATGCTTGTGTAGAGTAATTTCGTTAGCAGGTTATAGCTGAGAAATAGGAGACATGTCCTTGCTATACCAACAATGATTTTGTTGTAAGAGTATTATTATTGATTATATATGTATGCTAATACAGCTTGTGATTATGTCGAGCAGGGAGATTACTCACTAAGTTTTTATAAGCTCACTCCCGATCCACCCCACCCTAACCCACCCCATCTGACCAACCAGCACCCCACCCTACCTTTCCCCTACCACCCTACCCTACCATCACTCCGCCCGCCAAAAATGTTTATTTTTTACCACTCACTCCCGATCCACCCCACCCCACCATTCACATGTGCATATTCACATGAATGATAGACTTTTAATCATACACGAATAATAAGGTTTAATCACATGTGAATAGTTCAATCATATGTGAATAACAATGTTTAATCGCATGTAATTAAATGCATATGATAGGAAAATTTATTTAAAAATAAAAAACTTGTTATGTACATATTTACATATGAATAACATGTGAATAACTTAATTATATGTGAATAGTAAGGTTATAATCACATGTGAATAATAGGGTTTTATCACATGCGAATAGTTTAATCATATGTGATCAACAATGTTTAATCACATGTGATTAAATACATATAATAAGAAATTTTATTTAAACATTAAAAATCATTATTTACATATTTGCATATAAATAACATGTTTTAATCACATGTGAATATGTGAATAACAATGTTTAATTACATGTGATTGAAGAAAAAACATATCACATGTGAACAAGATTTCAGAATCATGTATGATTAAGCGTTTAATAACAAGGCTTAATCACATGTGATTGAACAAAAAAACATATCACATGTGAACAAGATTTTAGAATCATATATGATTAAGCACTTAATAACAAGGTTTAATCACATGTAATTGAACAAAAAAAAAACATATCACATGTGAACAAGATTTCAGAATCATATATGATTAAACGCTTAATTGTACCTGAACAAGCCTGCAGCTCCTTGGACTTCGACATGACAGAGAATAGGGGTGTGAGACTAGTTTTTTGTGTTTTAGTCACAAGATAGACTTTTAATCATATATGAATAATAAGGTTTAATCACATGTGAATAGTTCAATCATATGTGAATAACAATGTTTAATCACATTTGATTAAATACATATAATAAGAAAAATGATTAAAAAAATCATTATGTACATATTTACATAGGAATAACATGTTTTAACCACATGTGAATATCTTAATCATATGTGAATAACAATGTTTAATCACATGTGATTGAATACATATAATAAGAAAATTATTGAAAAATAAAGAAAAATTATATTTGAGTATATTCACATACGTATAACAAGTTCTAATCACATGTGAATAGCATGTTGTAATGAGATGTGATTAACAGGTTTTAATCATATGTGATTAAATATTGTTATTCACATATGATTAAACTATTCACATGTGATTTAAATAAATTTTCTTAATAAATTTTCTTTGAACCATTTCATCGAACACCTTTAGTGCGTTGCTTGTTTTGTTCGTTTTATGACTTTTCCATGACCATTTAAAGTACCATAGCTGAAATAGCGAAATCAGTTCCAAGGCGATACAAGTATGAACTGTAGGTTTTTTTTTTGGAACGACAGCAAATTTATTAAAACGGAAACGAGAAGCTTGCAAAAAATAAACAGAGTACAATACAATACAACCAAGAAAATAACTTAGATATGCAAGACCAACTAAAATGACAACCGAGGCATAACTCACCAAAAAACAAGCCATCCTAAACACAGAAACAAGACTTAAGAACTAGAAAAAAGAATCAGATGAACTGCAGGGGTATTTTCGTCTTCTGTGAGTCAGCACCAAAAACCAAGTAAATTTGCAGGGGTATAATCTTCAAAACAGCACCAAAAAACAACGAATTCAGGGACAAAAATGTCCAAAAAAAACTGCAACACCAAGATTCCATGGAAGAAACCAAAATGAACTGTAGGTATATCAGAATCGTGACTTTTATTATCAATAATCTGTTCCATAAACTAATTTCTAGTCTTAATCAAAGAATCGATCACAATAGGACTCGATTTACCATAAGATTCAACAAAAGAAATAGCGAAATCAGCTTTTCTATTTTCGGTAATTGGAACTTGCGTATCTAATCTAGTCAAAATCAAAGAATCAACAACAGTTGGATTCGGTATACCAATGGAATCACGATTCATATCTAAATCAAAATCAATGGATTTAATCCCTTTCGATTGGATACAATCTGAATAATCCATTTCATGAAAACCCCTTTTCTCCATTGGACGCAAATTCATATTCTCAACAGAAGAATCAACAAATACTGAATCAATCGATTTGATAGCAGTAGGAGAACACATTATACCTGCTACTGATTTCGTTCCATTGTCTTCACATTGATTCATCGTTGAGGAACTCGGAACCCCGTCTGGCGAAATCACAAATCCACCACCGAAGACGAAATTGGTTTTGGACAACATCCTAGATAATTTTGCGGCTTCAAATGGATGGCTCCTTTTAGAACTTCTTCGTCGATTACCCATTATCGGACCAACTCTAGAAGTTTTTTCTTCCTTTTGCGATTTTTTGTCAGGCGGCTCACGAATCTTAACTCCAAACATCGAATATAGAAATTTTTATTTTTGTCAAGCATGGCTGGAGGTGGGATCGCCGGCGTCGATTTCACCGGAGAAGACAGACTCGATTTCCAGGTGGGATTTTGAAGCAGTACGTAAGGTTAGGGATTTGTTCTTTAAAGTTTTGAAGCAGTGCGTAAATATTTTGAAAAAACCCGTTGGCGTCTTTTTTAAATTAAGTGGTCTAGATTTGTTCTCAATTTAAAAATTGTTCTCATTTTAACCTTCCCCTATATATATATATATATATATATATATATATATATATATATATATATATATATATATATATATAGGGCTAGGATCAAATATATCCATACAATTATTGTGTAACCTTGAAACTCAATCTGGACCACTCATTTAAAACACATTCTGTTAAGAATGTACAAAATTTAGTTCATTCTTTTAAGAATGGTAAGAACTCATTCTGTCAAAAACTTATTCTGTTCAGAATGTGTTTTTTCATTGTTACGAGAATGAAATCCGATGGCCAGGATTTGGTTACAGGGTAACACAATAATTGTCATACTTATTATAACCTAGCCCTATATATATATATATATATATATATATATATATATATATATATATATATATATATATATATATATATATATATATATATATATATATATATCTATATATCTATACTATACTATAAACCATATATAAATTACAACCCCCTTATGCATAATTGTCTTAATTTTTAAGATAGTACAAGCTAGCAATGCATTGAAATTTCAGCTTCTATTTAATTTTTGAAGCGGGATATTAAGGCGCTTCAATTAATTTTGAAAATTTTTGAAATGTCTCGATTGTTACGCTATGACTGAAAAATTTTGAAATGTCTCGATTGGAGCGGGTTATAAAGGAGCTTCAATTCATTTTAAGTAATTGGGAGAAACCAATTTTGAGAGACACAATTTTGAGAAGCCCTGAATTTCGACCACTTCAGCCACTGCACAATTCAGCTACCACCATCGTCTTCGCTCACCACCATCACGACACACCATCAACGTCTCTGCCACCGCCTTCAACATCGTCTACACTTGTTTCTAGAGGTATTTCCTTTTTAAATCATCACCACTACCGTCACACCTCTCTCCTCCATCCTAAACCGTAAATCTGTTGTTTTATTCCTCTAGACGTGTTCGTAAACTGCCATAGCAATCTTCGTCTTCACCGGTAACACCATCACGACCCATCTGAAGGTCACTTTCTCTCTGCATCGTGGCTATTTTTATGTTTTATCTGATTTATGGCTGTTTAGTTGTGATCATCTTCAGTTTTGTTTTTGTAGATTCGTTCGAAAACATCGGATATGAACACACCCAAGGTACGTTTCGCAACCATCGTCTCCAGCACCACCACTATCCACCTTCCCCGCTTGTGCGTCGCCTTCCATTTTAATGATTAATCATTGATGTTAGATCATTCATGGTGTCTCGATTACCTTATCTCCAATTGCAGTCTAGGTGTTTGACAAAATGCCCATGAGAACTATGGTTGCTTCAATGGATTGGCCTCAAGTTACTAAGTACAAAGCATTGGTATCTGCTCAACCCCACAGACAAGAGATCATTGAGGATCTTTCCTCAACAACTTCTGATGAAAGAAGGGGAGTGGTTCATTCTGGTAATATTAATAGATTATCACCACCACCATTTTTGATATTTATAATCCCATTTATATTCTATCTGATCCTCTATTTCAATCTTCTGAACGGATATGGAGACGGTTATAAATCGACACGGTCTTGACATTTAGGCTTTAATGTCACAAAGACAACCTTTGACCAGTGGAAGTCAACCCGGAGATTCATCCTTATCCCAACTTGCAGGTATGCAACCCATCTTGTTCCAGTAGTTAATTTTGTATTGTTTTAGCCACTCCCATTTTTCTTCTACAATTTAAAAAGAAATATAATTGAATTACAGGTCCCTCACAACAAACTACAATGGAAAATGACTCCAAGAAACCTTTAACTACCGAAGAAACAGCAAAACTTGCAGCTTTTTCAAGCAAACCACTGCATGGTCCTACCAGTGTAGGCCTTGAAATGTATCAAGCATCTACAAATCAACTTAACCGTAAGTACTAGAATCTGAAGTTCTTGATGTTCTCTTAATTTTGGTCAATTTTTTGGGATTTTGTATGCTTAGAGTGTTCTTTATATTCTGTCACTCATTATAGCTATGATGAGTCATGGACTGACTGCTGGTATCTCTGGTTCATATGAAACAATAGAACTTGGGAACCCATTATCCATGCAATTCAACAATTCACATGATAACCAGAATGCTGCAATGTTGATGCATAAAACCCAAGCTGGAAAGGTATTGGATCATGAAGGAGGATTTCCAAATGTCATGGCAAGTGCAAGTAAGACACTTCAGGTATGTTTTTTTTACCATTTTACCTACAATGTTTAATTAGAATCATAATTTATGATGTTCTATGCTATTAACATTGGACAATATTCGGTTACTTTCTTTGTTTTGTTGGATGTTTTGTTCTTATGACCTATTTTTTGACAGGGTGGCATCTAAAACAATGTTGCTGAAATGGGAATGCTTAGAAATGACGCTTCAAGAGATACTGGAAAATTAACAGTGGTACAGGCTTCTCCAGCTGGATCTTCCATGCCTTTTAAGGAACATCATTTAAAACTGCTCAGGGCTTAGTGTCTTGTATTTTTAGCATTCAGGTTGTTGTACAAACGAACACTTTTAATCCTTAAATTTTTCAATGTTTTATTGTTTATTCTCAGTTAACTTTAACAAACTATTTTTGACATGCAGGAATAATTTAATGCAGAAAAAGTTGCATCTTGAGATTGCACTGGGGAACTTCTTTTCCAAGGAAGGTTACTAATTTTTTCTTTTAATTATTTGAGAGCATGTCATGATCCTTAAATTATAAATTAAATTACGAAAATGTCCATGTGCTCTTTTATACCGTGTTTAGTTGAAAACCAAAACCTTTTTCACTTTTGGTCTTTATTTCAAGAATTCGTTTCCATTCTGGTTCTTATTAAAAGGTTTCCGGGAGCATAACCGATATGAAACCTTGAAATAAGGACCGAAATTGAAAAAGAAAGTTCCAATTTTGGATTAAACATGATAAAAATTGGAAAGCTCGGGGACTCTTTTAGTAACTTGGTCTATGATACATGTTATTTTTACTTATTTACTCTATGAAGACGAGTAATGAGCTTTCTACTTATGAGGTGCAATTGAAGCATATGCAAATAACAAGTGGTATTGCAGATACACCTGGCAAAGAACACATTGACCAAAAGGGAAAACAGCAATTCATTGGTAGACAGAGCAGTGGATTCATTTCAGAAATGAAAGAAGGAGAGATACTTGACAAGATGATAGATAAAACTGAACCACCTTATGGGCTCCCTGAACATGCTGATACCCAAGGAAATCGTCATGGAAATAATAGTCATTTGCCAAGCTGGAAGTGTCATCCAATGGAAAGTGAAAGGCACATGGTGGTGATGAAGAATGCTAACTAACATTCCACTACATGCAACCATTGAAGCGTGACCATTTATCAAAAGTTGGTTGCTATTTAACGCATAATATCATTAAAAAACTCGGTTGTTCTGTAAAATTTAGAACCCTCTGTAACTTTATGCATTGTAAGGACCAATTAAGTAGTATAATATGTTTTATGTTGTTGGATTTTTTTGTTACTTTAGTGACCATAATTGTAATTTTATTTATTATAACAACCAATTATATCAATTATGCATAATACCCTTGTCAAACTCGATTGCTAATTTTCTATTTTAAGGACCAAGTATGTAATTTATGATCCATTTCTTTGTGTTCCTTTGTAATTAATATTCTATGGGCCAGGTCTGTAAAGTTCAAAAGTTGGTTGCTATTTAATGCATAATAGCTCTGTCAAACTTGGTTGCTAATTTAAACTTTAATTTCAATAGTTGGTTGTTATTGACACTTACTACAAATGTCAAACTGGTTTTTAACTGAGTAAACAGTAAATTGACTTAATTCTCATTCATATCCATCTCTCTTTTTGATCCATTATTTACCTGCCAATTTTTATTATTCTCATTCACTTGAATGTCATTCCTTTCATGGGTCTTGATTTTTTTCTATTGTATTTGGATACACTAACAAGAACATGTAAAAAATAAATAAAATAAGTAAACATTGTTGTTGGAATAATTGGGAACGATGGGGTTAAAAGTAAATAAAATAAGTAAACATTGTTGTTCGAATAATTGTTTTACATTGTTGTTTTCATCGTATCTGTCTGCTCAAATTTTGTTGGAGTTTTTGTTCAGTTCTTTTGTATATGCAAATTTATGATGTTTAAGCAATGATTCAATTGGAATAACATTGAACCGCAACGGTTAGAAACACCTTATAAGGGGATTAGAATTTGAAAGCTAAAATATTTATAATCTTATTTGACCAATTCTTTTTGTTAAGAGAGAGATCCAAAAAACATTACAACATCTATTCCTGCAAATCGAGAAGCTTTTAATAAAAAAATTCTACTTAATTACAAGAACTTGAAGCGGTCAAAGCTGAATTTAGCTTTTTAGAAAATGAGATTTGGGATACTCATATTTAGCTTTTATTATAATTCTATTTATTCTAACTAATTTATTAAACATCAAACATAATAATACATATACATAATATAATTAAAACACAAAATCACATCCAAAATACAAAGAAGTATGATTTCAAGACAATTAAGCGGTGTGAGTTTTATCTAAATATAATTTAAAGTGAATAATTAATTTAAACTATATTAGATGTATTTTAAAAGAACAAAGCATTATTTTCATAGCATATTCACTAATTACCCCTGGGCGTTTTTAAGCATTCATAAGGTCTCACATCTGCCTTTTCACATTCACATCTGCCTTTTCACATTCAGTCATCCTCTGTCTATCTCTCAACGTGGCAATTTTGTTTTTTGGTTACAAATTCACTAATTTTATTGGGAAAATTTTAAGAAATCAACGTAGAAAGAAGAACTTAATCAGTGACAAATTATGCTGGAATATTTTTTATACTAAAGTAAACTCTAAGTCAATCTTTATGAATGAATCATATTATAATAAGAAAACTCACGTGGTTGGTTATTTATGAGAATATAAGTCAAAGGTGTCTTCAATATAATAAGAAAACCCAATGATCAAGAGCTTGTGTTTCATGTTTATTTCTTAGATAATACATATGAAAAAAAAATTAATTTAAGGTTTATTATCAGTTTTAAGGGTAAAATGGTCAAAACAAATTGAAGAGGCTGGTATGGAATATATGGGAATAATAATTTAGATAGATATAATTCTTTTAGTTTTTGGTTCCCAACACAACACCTCTACCCCCTCCTTCCCAATCTGATTACCCATGACGAGAAAAAGAACCCCATCCTTCTTTTTGATGTTTTACTTATGAACATCATAATCTCTATCATTTCTTATCATTACTAACTAATAAAAAGACTTTCTTATAATTAGTAACAAACGAAAAGATTATAATTAAAACTGTAAACTTAGTAAACTAAAGAATATGTTATCATTACTAACTAATAAAACGTTATAATTAAAACTGTAAACTTAAAAAACCATTGAGAGTGAGAACATCCTGGACGGTGGATAACCCTAGGAGAAGGTTCATAAATTGCCCCGACTCTTTGGTAAATCACGACTATGTATCTACTTGTTGTTTTAATTTGAACCTATATGTATTTTCATTGTATAAATTTATTTACAAATTTATAATTAAAAATTTTTTATAAATAGATTCCAGGTAAGGGATGTAACTTCTTTGAGTGGATTGACCATGAAAATCACGATGCACATTTACAAATGGAATTGGAGAAAAATGAAGTGGAGCTTAATGAAGTATAGAGTTCTTGTAATCATTTTGATTGTAGTTGTGGTAAAATTGTGGTAAAATCATGATTCGTCTGTAACTGATGCACGTCTAAGGCAAGGGTGTTTTAGGAGATTAATGACAGAAAAGTAAATCAGAAGCATAATCAATCTACATTGCCTTTTATCTATATTTTGTCAAAGAATGTAATCTTGCAGCTTAATGTAATGTTTCAATGCCTTTTTTATATATATTTGGTTCAGAATGTAAGTAATCTTCCATCTCATTGCAGCTTAATGTAATGCTCACATGCCTTTTATCTAATGTAATCTTCTATTTCATTGCCAATTATAGCATAATTGGTGTTATTAGTTACCTTTTTATGTCATTTTCCCTATCTTAATTTGTAGTTATGCTTATAGTGCTATTTCATACCATGTGTCTAAAAAAATTCAAAATAAAACAATTCACAAGCAGCTAAAAGGAATTATTGTCATCATGTTTTAAGGGTCAAATAAATAATATAGATATTTTGTGTAGAATATAAGTTTACAAAGGACAATATTATAGCCTTGTACTTTTTGTTTTTACAAAATTTGTTAGATTTAAGAATTTTTACAGTTTTGGTCCGAAAAATTGTTTTGCCCCTTGCCCCTTTGTTTACTTTGTCTTTTGTTCAGATTATAGCATTCTACTTCTATTTATCATTTCATTGCAAAATATCCCTATGGTTCCAAACCAATTTCTAAAAGTTTTTTCTATTTTTGGTCCAACACTCTCTCTCTCTGGTATTTACCGTCCCATATATCGTTGGAAAGGTAACCAATCGCCCGAAAAGAAATTAATCACTCTCTTATTCGCCAACTCCTCCTCCCATCTGTAGCTTAAAACCTAAAAAGTAATTGCCGAAACAAAACTATTTGCCGCCGCCGCATTGCGCGGGTACGCAGCTAGTATATATATATATATATATATATATATATATATATATATATATATATATATATATATATATGAATTAAAATATTTACATTTAATCAATTTACTATGCTAAAACTTTTAATGAGGACTCGAGAGTGGAGACTGATAAAAGGCTTGGAGTTGTAAATGTATAGATGTGTGCCATGGGGAACTACCAAGACCAATACTTAGTTTATCTTTTATTAACAACAAAGTTGTTTTAATATACAAAAAGTCTTTTGATGTAAAAGATTTATTTGGACAACATGGTATACTACTTGATGCGATTTGATCGCTTTGCCCTAAAAGGTATGATTTAGAAGAAATTATATCGTCTCAGTTAACAAGTAGACTAGTCATAAAAACGTCAATATTCACATCTGAATAATAAAAATTATCAAATATGGCCAAACTTTTTTCCAAAGTACTTATTGAATAGTCACATTAGCATGAACAGATTTTTCGGTGCATCAAAATAACTCTGAAAGTATAAGACATCCAAATGATGTATATGAGCTTCATTTGAAGTAGACATCCAAGTGTGTTTCATATCCTACTAGGAATCAAATGAGTTGATCTTACCGACGAATAGAGGATTGTAGGTTTTCATTAGAGCTAGTGGGAGAACTAATGATTCCTTGAATCTAGCGTGTAACAAACACACAATTATATGAAGTTGTTTCAAAACTATCACTCTAATTTGGGAAATATCTCGATATAATTATATTCAAGAACACATTAAGAAAACCATAGTCTATAGTTAATAGGCATTACCTGATATGATATGCGACTGGAGAACTCGGGGTATTTGCTTCTTCCGTATGGCAATGGTGTCCCACTTGACCACATTCTGACAGGTTAGACCATTCTACCTTTGTATATTACTTGGATTTAACAAATCAAATCGGGACCAAGGTTTTTGATTTTTTTATTGATGTCGAAAAATCTCTATCAAATATAATAGTCGCGAATGATGCAGCAAATCATGTGCAAAAAGGAGAAAGGGCGAGACCATAATTTTGCTTCGTTGGCTGGGTATTACTGGCTTACCGAGTCAAATACATAGGAGTGGTCTATTAAACATAATTTATTCGACTTTATGCCTTAAAGAGCAAAAAAATGGACCTTTTAAAACGTTCAAAACGTTGTTGGGCTACAACAGCTTTTTCCTTATATTTTTAATCAAAAAGGTTATATGTTTGTTCTAATTTATCGACTGATTGTTACGTATTAGTTGTACTTTGGTTATTTTTGTTATATAGTCAAATTTGTAAAAATATTACTTGTTTCTTTAGTTTGTTTTCAATTTTGGTTTCGATCCCTCTAAAATTCATATTATCTCGTTCAGACTGTCGGAGAAGCGAAAGGCTTATAGGGCCAATGTAAGTCATGGCCCTTTTTTTTAAGGGTTATTAGTTATTACTCTCTATTTGTTTATTGATTTTTAATTAAAGATGTAACCGATGTGTATTTATTTTCATTAACGCTTCATTACAATATTTATTACCTCTTAATTAATACTATATTATTTACAAAAACAACTTCTTTCAACGCCAGCAACAATTTTTTAAGAATCTATACATATTATGTATTTATTAAAACTGTCTAATTTCCTACACACTCAAATATAAGCATAAACAAATAATCTAATAATTAAATTAACCTAATTAAGAATCAATATTATATTCATATAAATTATCAACACATTAAAAAAAAGTGAAGAAAATCTCATAATAATTTTATTAATCATTTTTTCTAGCTTATTAATAAAGAATGTTCACTATTGAAATGGACGATGTAAGTGATTTTTTCATAGTTATTGTATTAGTGAAGTTTATATATTTTTTATAAATACATAGATTAAGAGAACAAATTTGGCCTCAAATTCGCAAAAATGGTTGTTTTTTATAGCCATTGTATTAATCAAGTTTTTTCTTCTATTTTCGGTGCTCGTGTTCCGTCCCAACGGAGAAGTGACAAAAAGGAATACATCGGTACATTTATTTATTTTTTTACAAAAATGAAAACATATGGATGGTGAAATTCTATCCTTATAATTCCTCATGTGACTGTAGTGAGTAAAATTGCTGTACTTGAAGGAAGACAATATCTAATACCACATTTTGGAGTTGTGAACCCTTAATTTTCTGTTGAAATTTGATAGTTTAAAACATGAAATTATCATAATAGGATATATTGATGATAAAGCACAAAAGCGCCCATGGCCTAATGGATAAGGCGTCTGACTTCTAATCAGGCGATTGTGGGTTCGAGTCCCACTGGGCGTGTTATTTTTTGGAGAATTGTTTACTTTTGTTTTTTATATTCCTCGTATATACTGGTCTCATGTCCCCTTTTGTCATATTCTCGCCAAAAATGAATTATGATATTTTAGTTTAGTTCTAGGTGGAATGAAGTATGAACACTCATTGGAGCTTTAGCTTTTGTAGGTGCAGGTAATATTTAAGAATGGGGGAGCGACCAAACCTCATCAACAACAATGGAGGTGTGCAAAAGCACCTGAAAACCAACCCATTTAGTTCATAACCAAGAAGCCGAAGCCAAAATCGACTATTTGGATTTTATAAAGTTATATAAGGTTAAAGGATAGTTGATTAAAAAACCCATTGTTATTTTGTGAAAAAAAGGATTTTTTTTATACTACTAACTAAAAACACCTAAAAGAGCATATTGGTTCGATCTAAACTTGTTCCCATAAACAATTTAAATACATATGAGCATCTCACTAAAGTAGTGTCGAAGCAAAAAAATTATGGAAAATGGTCGAAATTTACAGCATAACAAAAAAAAAAAAAAATTAATGAAGGACCGGAAGTTATATAGCTTATGATTTTATTTTAATGACACCACTTTAGTTACGAAAGTGGTATGAAGGAACCAACCCCTCTCTTGACCCGTTCTTACACGAGACTGAAGAATACAAAGTATCGATGCACATATTTTGTGAAATTAGATATATGACCATACAAACATTCAAATGTGTGCATCATGTTGAAAACCAGTGTCCAATAAAAAGATTCGAGTTTATCATCAGGGGCGGACATAGGGGGTGCTACCCCTCAAATTTTTTGGTGTAGGGCAAAATTTTTGGAAATTTTTTTATCGTAATGTAAATTTTTCGGTGTACTACCCCTAAACTATTGTGTGCTACATTTGAGATTTTGTTCTGCGTCCGCCACTGTTTATCATGTTGAAAACCACTGTTAATTACAAAAGTGGAACAAAACGAACCAACTTTTCTCTGAAATACATAATATCCGAAAAGCGGGTGCAATACTAAATAAGGACAAACAAATGTCCTTGAAAATTGAAGTGTCTATGATTTTTGAGTCTAGGCTATGAAATATTTGCAGTCAAGGTCTTTTAAGCACTGCGACTTAATCTTTCTCCGATGCTAATAAGGGAGATCCATATTCACAAAGCTGACCAGTCACCGAATATTGATTAAGTTCAAAGTCAAGCCAAGAACTACCGAACTATAAACCTCAAAATTTGAAACATATGTGGTTCTTGAATCATAATTGGCCAAAAATTCTTCAAGAAGAATAACTACCTGACAATATGAAGTATCCTAAAATAAATTCTGAATAATAGATAATCTAGACCACGAGAAATCTTGCAATGCCAAACATTTGATCAAACTAGTGCCACATCGCATCACTAAATAAATATTCTTCTTTGGAAGTCTTGAAAATTCAAACTCAAACAATTATAAAATATGATATGGATGCTCATACAATCCTCCCCTAGATGTATGAAGAGTCTCATGATCATTAAAACTTGAGACGAAAATAAAATGAATACTTTGTTGCCATTTGTAGTCGGTTGATTCTATTGTGTTTCTGAACAAATATGTATCGATAAAACCGATAAAATAATCTTTGTTGAAGGAATCATTTGATGAACTAAAGAAAGGCTGAAAACCCAACCTGACCCTAGGCGGATGATACTTGGCTACTAAAGCGGACATGTGAAAGCCAGTTCGGATGATCTGATAAAATCTGAAACATCTGAAAATTTTGAACTTTTGATGTGGGACCACTAAAAAGGATTGTTTATTTCGGAGACATCATCAATAGAAACTACTAGTTTAAGAACTTCTGATAAATAAAAGCAATGTATGCTAGAAGAGTAAGGGAAATAGTTGCAACTACCTAGTTCATACACCATTTAAATACAGTATAATCAGAGTCAAACATAAATGTGTCCCATTTTTCTCACATAAATATTATTCAAAACATATGGTTTGGTGTATAATTGGGTGCACAAGGATATACAAGAGTCATGTAAATCGAATCAAACATATACAATGTTATACATGATCCATTACCAAATCTAATCTTTGTGTCTCTAAGTTACTAAAGAGTCTTATAGTGGCAACAATCTAATTAACTCTTTAGTTGTTCTTTGCTAATGCTTCCTGAGTTCATGGATACATGTCACGATCAAACCACACAAAAACCGTAAGACAATCGTCTTGTGAGTACATAAAACAAACATCAATACATAAAATATTCACAAGTACATTCCCTGATCGAACCACAGTATTAGTCACTTGCCATTTGGGTCAGGCTGAACCTTCCCTACAATGGTCTTTGCAACATAAGTCTCCTACCTATTCGAGCGAAGTCATTACCAACCATCAAGTCTATCCCTCATTCGTGAGTATAATTCGAAATATGCGATTTAATACCAAACAAAAAGTATGAAAAGTACATAACCGGAATATTTGATATCTCTTTCTTACTTACTAACTAGCGGGTAGGGAATTTACCATTCCCAACTCTCGAACTGGAACAATTGTCATCGAGTGAAGTCGGGCTTCATCCCGTGCTCTTTATAGTGGGAGTCTTGTCTCGATCCACTGAGGTCAGGCCTCGTCATGGATTTAACAACGGAAGTTACATTATTGGTTTGCTAATGGAAGTGTTTGCCATTGTGTAACATCCCAGTTTTTAAACCAATTTAAAAATAAATAATGAAACAGTGTCAGTCAAAACACATTATATTTTATAAAAATTTACATCTCAAAATCTTTAATTGTTCCAAAAACATTCAAAGTCAAATCAATCTAACAGCGGAAGTCAAAATATATAAAGTCAACTCAATTTAAATACTCATAAGAAGCTGCATCAGTGTGTACCCGTCATGCCTAGCCGTCGTTTCCACCTGTACAACCTGAAATAGTAATTTAATAGGGAAAGGATAAGCACACAGCTTAGTGAGTTCCAACACCTACACAGCATATCAGTTACACATACTCTACGCCTATAAGGAAAAATACAACCATACAACACGGTGAAATAAGCACATAATCTACTCTACCCAGTACATTGAGTTACACTCTCCTACTTAGCCTTCCGAGCCGCGTACACACTGTTCGTCGAGTCATGCGTATCTGCTCGATAAACAAAACTCCACCACTTAACACTTAGAGCCGCGCATACTCTGTTCGTCGAGTCATGCGTATCTGCTCAATAAATCAAACTCCACCACTCAGCACTCAGAGCCGCGCAAACTCTATACGTCGAGTCATGCGTATCTGCTCAGTGCATCTTGCTGATATCTCTATAGTCTATATTGCTCAGTACGTCGAGCCCGTATTTTCTACACACTAGACCTAGACACGTCTAGTACTAACCGCACACCATACCCCAACTATTACAACTATAATAGGAATGTATAATATGAATAAAATACACACAACTTGGTACTATCCGCAAACATATTACAAGTACACAAAAATACGGTAAAGTATATATAACGTCCACACAATTTAGTAAGAAACTCACCTCGAGTCGGCAATGCAGAAATCCGTGCGGCAACTCCGCAAATCCAACCAAGCTCAAAACCGCACACCTTATACTCCTATAAGGTATATTAAGTTATTATATGTCATATTAATTAAGCCCTACCTTAATTATATACTTGTAAAATTAAAACACTTATTATATTTAATTTCAGCTTTTAACCCCAAAACAGAAAGTCTGTTTATGACCACTTAAGCTCATCGTAACCTTAACAAATCAAGGATATATTTAGACATTCACCTAGCTCATCTCTTTTCCTTTCCAGGGTTGTAAGGAACATGCACTAACTATTTTTCCTCTATTTTATATGAATTAACCAATATGGGTATCAAAATATGTCAAATCCAGACCAGGTTGCAAAGATTGCCACTTTAAACCTAGGAAGGGTCATCAATAAATTCTGGGAAAAACACTGAACAAACAAGACCCTAAGTCAAGACTACAGGCCCTGACCTCATGTCATTTCCAACTTCCAAAAATAAATGAAAAATCCCCAAAGTTGACTGATAGAATCAGTTCACCCACTGAACCACCCTTGAAGAAATATTAATCGCTCAAAATGGGTTAAGAACTGAGCTCTGAAATTTGGTAAGGTCAAACTAGACTTCAAAAGTGAACTAAGGCCACTGGCTTTTCCCCCAAACGATCTTTGTACAATTTATAATGAATTTCTCAATACAATGGACTAATTCTGACAGAACATAGACCAATCAGTGAATATTGCAATATTCACCTAATCTAGCAGACGAATTAGGCCAAGGCCTTCTGGATGAAGAAACTGCACACAAAGACCTTTCCGGAAATGTATGGTTCACTTCAAATAGACAATCTTATGATTTTATACGGATTTTCCAAGTTGACCCAAAAACAGGAAAGTTCCAACACCACATCAAATGATACTAGGATTAGAGTTTGCACCTGCCTAACCCATTAAGACAAGCCATAAAGACACACTAGGGTCTGAATCAAGTCTAAGAATACTTCAAAATCAGAAACTTGGGGCATAATACAAAAGTATGACTCACATAAAACTATAATGCCCATTTTCGTGACATGAGAAGCACTCGACTTCACTGAGCTTCGGATAAGTGCATTCCCTAGCCTTGTGACCCATTCTTCCACAATTAAAACAAGCCGCACTTCCCATCTTACATTCGCCCGTATGCTCTTTCCCGCACTTATCACACATCTTTCGACTGCCCTGTTTGGTTGACATCGCTACTGACTTCCCCTTCTTATTCCAGCTACCACTCCCGCCACTGAATTTACGTTTATCCCCAGAAACTTGCCTCTCCACTGTTCTTCGTTTCCACACATCTTCAACATTTCTTGCTGCCTCAAACGCCGCGTCCATTGTTACCGCCCGTTTTACTTCCAATTCATACTCCCAAGGTAGGCCTTTCACATAACGGTTGATTCGTGCCCGCTCCGTAGTGTAAATGTTTCCCACGAACGGTAGCATATCGCTGAACTTTTTAGTATACTCAGCAACAGTCAAACTACCCTTCTTTAGAGTAAGGAATTCGTCTTCAAGTTTTTCTATGTCCCGAAGGGGACAATATTTATTCTTCAGGCGGGTGGTGAATTCGGTCCACGACCACTTGTAAATTACATCCTTTCCAACCAGTTCGAATAAGGTGTTCCACCAGACCAACGCATCGTCTTTCAACATTCATGAGGCATAATAAACTTTATCCTTCTCATGACACTTGCTGACCTCCAGTACTTGCTCTGTCTCCCGTATCCACCGCATCGTGACCTTAGGCTCGTAGCTACCATAGTATTCCGTTGGCTTACATTTCAGAAAAGTTTTGAAAGAACATCTCTTCTTATCTTCTGTCCCCACACTATCCTCATCCGTAACCGAATCTCCATTAGTGGGTCTCCAAGAAGCATCATCTGCTGAAGGGTTAGGTTGTGGGTCCCCCAGCCGTGTATTCAACATTTGTCGCATATCCTCCCTCATCTCTGTCTTTAGATTGCTAATAAGATTTTGAATAGCCTCCAAAGTCACGGGTGGAGGTTGCGGTATTGGATTTGGGTTAGGACCCATGTTAACCGCATCATCAACAGGGTTATCTCCATGGGACGGGGTACGACTTGCTGTCCGTCCTTCACTGAAAACGTTCTGATCTCCACTCTCCATGTACTATATAAAATGAGTAAGATTTACGTTTATTATTCCTCATAAATATATTTTATCAATATATCTGAAAGCTGTAGCATGTGATCTTCCTATAGAATCTTGTGTTCCCAAGTGTCTCTATACTACTTTCCACAACCAAATTCCTCAGGGCCCCCGTGACTTCACCATTTCCAAAGCATATCCTGTGGTTACAATAATACGGGTCCAATATTATTTTAACCACCTATATACCTTGGCTCTGGTGTTATCAGAAGATCCCCTGATTCATCGGTTTCTGTGGATTCCAACATTGTATTTTACCGACTCTACCCCGTTAGTTAGTACCTAGTACTACTACTTTACTTACTATTAATCCACTAGTTTAAGCCTAGGATGGTTACCCAACCTAATTCGCTTAAACCATGGCTCTGATACCAAATTGTAACACCCCAATTTTCACACAATTTTTTTTTTACAAACTTTATTACAACGTTTAAAAACAAACCATGTATTTACATTACAAACGGGGTATCACGAATTTGTTTCACAACCACTGTTCAAACCTGTTTATCGTACATTTTTCACAATAACACATGTTACAGTCCCACACCCGACTCTTCTAACGCCCTTCCGGTTTACCTGAGTACATAGCATTTAAAACAAATACGTGAGACATAATGTCTCGTGAGCATTATGGGTTTAGACCCAAAACAATTTACCAATTATATCAATAACCTTTAAATTTCAAACTTTCACATTTCCTGTGAGCGCACCCACAGGTACTCCTTATTTTGTGATGGTACATTCCTACGAGCGCACCCGTAGGTTTTATACGAGACGCACCCGTATAACTACTTCCTCAATAGCATGAAACGGATTCATCTATCAAGGTAAGACAACTACTTCGCGACGGGAGGTACCATCCCAGTAGTGTCTTATTGCCACCCCTACCGCAGCAGGCCGTGGTCTTTATCCGGATACTAAAGCAACTTATCATCATGAGCCAATCACATTGTTAGTCACTGTATTTCTGGTTCCATTTCCTTCACATTATAATCATACTTTTAAAAACATAAACCACCTTGACTCCAAAATACTTTAAATAAAATTCATTTAGCTATGTACTCGAAAATCCACATAACACTCACCTCGAGTCACCTAGGGATCAGTTAGTTTTTTGCACTCCTTTTTCCTTCGCTTGGTTCACCGTATTTGAACCACCACCTATATTTTACAAGATATACGTTTATATTCAATTCATATATATAACAACTAACTTACAGCACCAGAGTGCCATACTATGCTACTACGGGTTATAATAAATGTATAACCATTAATAAACTCGTTTTATCGTTTTCTCCGAAATACGCGTATTCTGCTACAGTACCCCCGAGGGGTCGTATTTCAGTTCCGACTCTTTTCCATGAAATATTAGGCTATATTAGACTTGTGTTTCAAATTTGGAGTTCATTGGACAAGTCTAGCTCAAATTCCAAAATTAAGTTTTGACGTGAATAGTACTTTTAGCCACTGCCGCTACAGTGACTTTTCCGCAAGGTCAGATTACGGATTTGACCATTCCCGACATGTTCTTATACCATTTTAGGGTTATGGCTAAAATTTCAGGTCAATCGGACATGTCTAGCTATGGTTTCTAGCGTTTGGAATATTTGAAATTTTTAACAATTTTGGTCCCTGACTGAGGGCGCACTGCGCCTGGCTAGGGGCGCACTGCGCCTGGGCGCACTGCGCCTGGGCGCACCCCGCCCTGGTCCTGGGAGCACTGCGCCTGGCGCCTGGGCAGTGTCCTGATCAGTCGCGATTTGTGCACTGTAGCACGCAGTTTTCACCCATTAAGTCCTTATTTCAGTTCTTAATCGTATGGGGTTTGTTCTAGGATCAAAACCCTTGTCTAATAACAAGTTTTAAGCTATTAGAAACACCTTAATCACACCAATTCGTGATTTAGGGTTCTTGAGCAACATTTAAATTTCTCAACAATAGCAACCTACTTTGCTATTTTTAACACTTGTTCTTACTACATAGACATGTTTTAAGCCCAGAAATCATATGCACTTCATGGATTATGACTGAATTTCAGTCCACTCCATTGAAACCCTTCAAAAACACACAAAAGCTTGGATATAAACTTCAATTTACTAACCTTGTTTACTTTGGAATCACCAATTCCAATGTTGTTTTGGCAAACCTTCAAGAACTTGTTCTTCTTCTTCTCCCGTACCTGCTCTCGTTCTCTCTAGAAATGTCTACTGAGTTCTGGGGAAATGAGAGTTTAATCTCTCATTTTATGATTAAATTTTTATAACATAATTACACCGTTGGTCCCTCTCTTCTTTCCTTTTGTTCAAAATTAGTCCAAGAGTTCACATCTTTGCAAATCATGTTCCATTAATTATCAATTTAGCTCTTTTATGAAATTTCTTAACAAAAGGGTCATTTCCATGTCAAATGACCAATTTGCCCTTTTTGGTCAAATTTCACTATTCACACGGTAAAACTCCAAATTTCACATAACTTCTTATTTCTTGTATTATTATTTCACAAATACATGTTATTTTACATAATAGTCTTACACCGTGTCAAAAGACCGTTTTACCCTTTTACAATTTTTCGCCCTTTTTACCCGATTATTTTACATTTTATTACACATTTTCACGGGTTCTTACATACACCACCCATACAACCTCTATAGATAGAGTTATGCACTTCTTCCCTCCAAATATGAAGGGGGTATATTGAGGTTCGAGTCCTTCTGCGACCCAAATGAATAGCCTAACGAGGAAGATACCACCCCTAACACCCCTAGAATCTCAATTCATGCTCACAACATGTCATTACACGTCTGAACACACTATTGTCGTTTAAGCAACCTCTTCCCCTTCAAATGAAAAATTCTCCCCCACTTGGGTTCAAACCCGATCCTACCTGATCCTTTCAGCGACATGCCACCTACTCCTGCAACAATGCTCCATGCTCTTTTACTTTCAATCAGATTGTGTGTCTTCATTATAGCAATTTCAGCTGTGCCAAAAGCTTAATTTCATTTCTCGTAGTCGTACTCGTCGACTTGACCGGCTCCCCCACTTTGATTGAACATAACACTTGCCTCGAAGCATTGACACCTCTTAAGTAAGCACACTTTACTACCACCTCCCACTTCTTCAACTTCTTTGGAGAATGAAAAGTAAACCTAGCTTACCAACCCAACAACTCACATCGAAGCCAAACACCATCTCATCACGCGTGTTTTGACGATGTAAAGGCATTTACATCAACCATCGTATACTGCTCATCATCTGCTAGCCACTCTAACTGTCACCGGCACCTCCTCGATCGTAAGCTGTAAAGCTCAACCACATACCCTCTCTGTCCATGCCCTAACCGCTCTTGCAGCACATGACCGCTCCATCACTTGCGTCATCTCTGTGAATTTCCGTGTCATCCCAGACAAGCTCTCTGTCGTCTGCTCCAAAGTCAAAAACTCGTGGGAACTCCGCTCCATCTCTACTTGAGGCACATACTACCTCTGGAACCGCGTCACAAAATCCTCCCAGGTCAACACCCCGACCTGTTCTGCTGACATAGATGTGGTCTCAACTCCCCCCAATCCTTCGCCACCAACATAGAAGATTCATGGCGAAGCGAACCCTCCAGCCATCCAGGCAACCGCTAGTGATAAATACGCCCTCGCTATCACGTAACCCATGCACGCTAACAATAGGGTCTACCTCCGTTGGCGATTAGGAATGTAGTAATCGGTTACTCTAACACGTTCCTCAGCTCCTTCCGGTCCCGATAGACATACCTGAGATTTCTCTCTAATCACCCATGACACCCTTGTCGCCATCAGATCCTGAAACTCTTGAGCACTCAGGCCAGCATTCTAACCGCTCTCACTAAACATTATAATCACCATTCATCAATCGGATAGATAAAGGTTTACCACATCACACTAGCATTTAAGTCAACTATGCTAGATACTCACACACTCAGCTCCTTGGATTCATCGTGACCAACTCCAGACTCGAACACGGATCCTGTGCTTTCGATAGTAGGAGCTCTACTACTACCTTCCACACCTATCCATGTTCGTTTCAGGACTTGTCCAGAAGTCCTTAATTCACTTCTCACTGATAATTTTAACACATATACCCCAGGTTGTTTCACGAACATAGTTGTATACAAATATTGAATTAGAAAATCTTTCAAATAAAAGGATTTACTTTACGAATACAACAAACAAGGAACATGCAATAAGGCCAACTCAAACATTCTAGGACTATTTAGTCCCTACTGCCTACACTTTAATGACATTCCTTAAACAACCTATCAACGCTAGCATTTATTCACAACAACAGGCAACAAGTAATCGTACACCAATATGTGGTTTTCTAGCAGTCAATCTAGCATACATACATCATATATTACAGAAAACATACACAAAGACTAAGCACTTAAACCTTTTCCCCACTGGCGTCGGCTGGCGGTACACACTGCGTCTTCGCTACAACGTTCATTTAACCCCTTACTCGAAAAAACAACTTTTAATTTCTTGTAAAAATATTTTAAAAGAAAACTTTTAAGCCTCAAACTTGAGATCAAAACCCACTAAGTGAGTCTGATTCACTCAAGCTATGGCTCTGATACCAACTTGTAACATCCCAGTTTTTAAACCAATTTAAAAATAAATAATGAAACAGTGTTCGTCGAGTACACAAAAATACGGTAAAGTATATATAACGTCCACACAATGTAGTAAGAAACTCACCTCGAGTCGGCAATGCAGAAATCCGTGCGGCAACTCCGCAAATCCAACCAAGCTCAAAACCGCACACCTTATACACCTATAAGGTATATTAACTTATTATATGTCATATTAATTAAGCCTTACCTTAATTATATACTTGTAAAATTAAAACACTTATTATATTTAATTTCAGCTTTTAACCCCAAAATAGAAAGTCTGTTTATGACCACTTAAGCTCATCGTAACCTTAACAAATCAAGGATATATTTAGAGATTCACCTAGCTCATCTCTTTTCCTTTCCGGGGATGTAAGGAACATGCACTAACTATTTTTCCTCTATTTTATATGAATTAACCAATATGGGTATCAAAATATGTCAAATCCAGACTAGGTTGCAAAGATTGCCACTTTCAACCTAGGAAGGTTCATCAATAAATTCTGGGAAAACATTGAACAAACAAGACCCTAAGTCAAGACTACAGGCCCTGACCTCATGTCATTTCCACCTTCCAAGAATAAACAAAAAATCCCCAAAGTTGACTGATACAATCAGTTCACCCACTGAACCACCCTTGAAGAAATATTAATCGCTCAAAATGGGTTAAGAACTGAGCTCTCAAATTTGGTAAGGCCAAACTAGACTTCAAAAGTGAACTAAGGCCACTGGCTTTTCCCCCAAACGATCTTTGTACAATTTATAATGAATTTCTCAATACAATGGACTAATTCTGACAGAACATAGACCAATCAGTGAATATTGCAATATTCACCTAATCTAGCAGACGAATTAGGCCAAGGCCTTCTGGATGAATAAACTGCACACAAAGACCTTTCTGGAAATGTATGGTTCACTCCAAATAGACAATCTTATGATTTTATACGGATTTTCCAAGTTGACCCAAAAACAGGAAAGTTCCAACACCACATCAAATGATACTAGGATTAGAGTTTGCACCTGCCTAACCCATTAAGACAAGCCATAAAGACACACTAGGGTCTGAATCAAGTCTAAGAATACTTCAAAATCAGAAACTTGGGGCATAATACAAAAGTATGAATCACATATAACACAAACACACACACACACACATACACCCACGGTGGGGTTTTTGTGGTGGTGTTACACAATCACAATCAAGGAGATAAAGGGAGTACCTGAACCTTGCAACTCAACACACGCTCCCCTGCATACACTTCTCTTTTCCATCAGAAGCACACCATCAACAACAAGAACTAGTAGCATCAAATGGATTCTCGGTAGGAAGAGAGAAAACCGAGAGAATGAGAGAGAGAGGGAACGTATGGTAGGATTAGTTCTTACCTAATTCAATTCCTTGGTGCCCTTTCACGATCATACAGCAAAACCCAAAACAATAATTCACAAACTTTCACTTATTGCCAAGTTTAGTCCTTGTAGTTTGATCTAGTATTTTTGTTTAGCACATTCTTGTTTTAATTTCACATTTAAAGTTTCCAAAGTTGACATAATCCACCACCAAGCAATTATAATGAAATTATTAGTATGAAACTATTATTATTATTATTATTATTATTATTATTATTATTATTATTATTATTATTATTATTATTATTATTATTATTATTATTATTTGTCGTAATAATCAGAATTTGATTCCATGATTCACTTCCTAGAATAAAATTTATTTACTTTCATTTAAAATACGATACTAAATAATTGTAAATATTTATAATCGCTAACGCGGAAAATGTGGTGTTACACATTGTGCATTGGGCAAGGCTGGACCTTCACCCTCAATGGTCTTACAATGGAAGTCTCGTCCTGATCCACCTAGGGCGGACCTCTTCATGAATGGAATAATGAAAGTTACATTCCAAATTTATCAACCATAGAGTTTTCCATCAAGTAAGGCCGAACCTTCACCCTCAATGGCCTTTCAATGTGAGTCTCATCCCCATCAACTGAGGCAGAACATCGTCATGGACTCATTGGCGTCTCATGACCTATCCCCATAAAGGATGTATGCCTAATCATACTCTTAAACTCTACCCATCTATGCACAGTTCTCGATAGCTATCAACATAGGAACTATGTTCTAATTCAAATAATTATCACTCGACATTCTATTCATAACAAAATATACTAACAGTACATCATAGTAATCACATTCCCAATCCACCAAGGTCGGACCTTGTCACGGAGTCATGAGAATCTCATGCCTCATCCCTACAAGGGATGTAAGTCTACATATACTCTCAACTCAACTTAACTATGTATTGTTCTCGTTATCTGTAAACCTAGGAAACTAGGTTTCAATCTAAGACAACATTATACATACAAACCACATCATGGAATTCTACCATTACAACACTCTAAGGATTACAATATAACACACATAAACATATATATTAACAATGGCATCCTTCCAATATATTGTGGTAGTAAATACTCACCTTAGTGATGATGTAGACGTCACAAGTCCAAGTAAGTCAATCAATTTTTCCTATCGCCTTTGAAGCTATCAAAACCACATAAATTTTTTTAGTATCACGACTCAAGTATTAAGCATCATTCACACACTCGACTTAATGCATTTATTATGTCTATAACATCCAACCATACTCATAAACTCTATTACATGCCTTAAGCAAGCCTATGTCTTAATCTATTCACATATGTACAACTTTCATCATAATGATCAATTCCTCCACATTCCACAACCAACTTATAAACACAATTAGCTAGACATGTCTTAACAACATCATATAGTGATAATATCTGATTACATTTCTATCATCGTATACTAAACTGAGGGTTGTAATCAAAACCCATTTCAAGCTTCAATCATGAAATCAACCATCATAAGCATGTTTTCCACTTCCATTTCTTCCTCATACATCAAGTATTACACACACAATATCATTTGACACTTAGGGTTTACAAACCCCAACACAACTCAACTCATAAGATGCATTCCTCAAGAGGGGAGTAAAGATTTACCTTCAAAATCATGTAGCTAATGCTTACTCCTCAAAATACACATTTTTCCCGTCGAGTTTGGCTCACAAGGGCTCATGGGATCGTTCCCTTCTTATGTTCTTCAAAGGGTTTAAGGTAAAACGAGCCAATATATCGACATATTAAATTACGATTTCCTGTGCAACCTACGTGTTATGTTAGTAATACAGACACGTCACATCCTACAGTCAAATGTGTCGACAGTGCCGTCTCATTTAAGTTCAATGCAACATACTTTCAAAACCTTCTCTTAAAACAACAATCTATTTTTGGGGACGCGCCGCGTACCCCAAATGGACGCGTCGCGTAGATTGCGTAAGAAACTTTCTACCCTAACTAAAACTTCTAACTCCTCAAATATTAGGCTTCAGACCATCAAACATACACCATAGTTTAAATGCATAGCATAACACAGCCATACCATAAAAAATGAGAATTATATAATGTTTATCCAAAATGACCAAATTGCTATCATGGTCAAGTTCACCTAAGTAGCGTTATCTCTATAATTCAAATAAAATTACTCTTAAAAATTTTGATTCTTACAATATTAGAATTGCTAAGAGACAAATTAAAGTTTGACATGTACCTTCACGATATCAAATCACTGACATTTTCACCAAGGGCTACCACAAATACTTTTTGACGATTTCAAAAAAAATACTATGAGCACTCATCATCCTCCATCTCCCGCTGAGGGGATGTAAATATCACATCGTTATTATAATATTTATCATTAGAACTAGATTATGATTGTATTATTAGTGTTAGCTATTAGGAAAGTTTCCTTATAAATTTCTTATGCAATGTGTATAAACATTCATCTAATCTAAGGAGAGCTTTGTTATGTTAAGTCGCTAGACGCTACAGAAGAGAGCTTTGTTCTCCCAAGGTCCGCTCCGTATAACAAATACGCACATTATAAAAGAAACACACACTTAATAATTTTGTATTTAAACTTTAAGATTACATCTTATTGATCATAACAACATATAAACTTCAAGAATAAAGATAAATTACATCCTGTCAATATCAGTATATCACCCTTTATAATCCTAGTATCTTCTATAGAAAAACGAAATGACGTTTCCACTTTAAAAAAGATATACAGGACAAGAAGTGATAATGGTGGTCGGTGGTGGTGCTCGGTCCATGTATTAGGCTGGAGGGAGTGGTTAGCATGTGCTGAACGTGCTAAACTATGATACATCAGCTTAGCACATGCTGACCAAATTTGGTGGGAGTGGTCAGCATGTGCTAACCATGCTAAAATGTACAAGTCTCATGTTAAAAGGTACAAGTCATGTTGCTGATGGCTTTGTTGGCGAGCTCGTCGATTCTTTGGCGAGGGAGGTCTTCAGCGAGATGGTTAGCGAGGGTGGCGGTGTGGTTTAGCATTCTAAGCGAGGGAGATGGCGAGGAGTTTGGCGAAGCCACTCCCCCTAGCCTTACATCCAAATTTAGAAGGTCCGCCACAATAATTTGGCAAATTATCTTGCACTATAATTATCAAATCCTAACGAATAATACCAACACATTATTTTTCGTAAACCCCAAATAACCTGTTGATAAAAACAAAGTCCTTTGTTCTATATCCGAATTATATAGTTATTTAATTTTAAAGATAAGATCAATTAGGTTATGTATTAATTAATTATTTTTGGAAAGTAATTATAAATGAGTTTTGACGGAAATGCTTACATAATGATTAGTGTTTGATGATCTTTTTCTGGAAAAAGGCCGACATTTCTATCGAAAACAAAATCTTTGTCTTGTAACATACTAAAATAACATACAAATCCACAACCGCCCAGGGGGAAGGCTGTCATCGACGACACACAGCTTTCCCTCAAATAAAAATCCCCTTTCCACCACACTCACCCACCGCGCCACCACCACCACCACCACCGCCAACGACTGTCACATGTTCACTTGACAAAACCCCCAAATTCCTCTCCAAAAACGTAACGATTATTTACATGGGAGCGTCGTTGTCTAATTTGACAGAAGAAGGCTCAGCAACCGGCAACGGAACGGGACTCAGCGATATACCGGAGAGCTGCGTCGCGTGTGTTTTTACATATCTTACCCCGCCGGAGATATGTAACCTAGCACGACTCAACCGTTCGTTCCGTGGCGCGGCCTCATCGGACACCGTATGGGAATCGAAGCTTCCACCTAACTACCAAGATCTGCTCGACCTAATCCCTCCTGAGCGGTACCAAAACCTCTGTAAAAAGGACATATTTGCCCTACTTTCTCGTCCTGTCCCCTTCGACGACGGCAATAAGGCAAGCTTCTGAATCTCTCCATGACTCCATTCCCTTCGTCCTGTATCGATCTCTGTTTTTAGGGCTTCAAGCTCTATTCTTTTGTTGAATCATATATTCTCGTTACCAATTGGAATCGAATCATGTTTTACTTCAAAACCCAAACATGATTTTCATCGATTTTAGTCCAGAAGCATCGTTTTATACTAATTAGGGACATTTCAGGAAGTATGGTTGGACAAGGTTACCGGAAGAGTATGCGTTTCAATTTCCGCAAAAGCAATGTCAATTACAGGGATAGATGATCGACGATACTGGAATTGGGTTCATACCAAAGAATCTAGGTTAAATTCATCATTTTTGATTTCGTACTTGCAAAAGAAGATGGATTGTATTATGTATACTGATTCCACTACAATATCTTCAGGTTCAACATTGCTGCATATTTGCAGCAAATATGGTGGTTTGAAGTCGACGGAGTATTAAAATTCCCATTTCCAGCCGATGTATACACATTATCATTCAGAATACATTTGGGAAGATTCTCAAAAAGATTAGGGAGGCGTGTATGTAATTGTGAACACACACATGGGTGGGACATAAAACCAGTAAGATTTGAACTGTCGACTTCAGATAATCAAGAATCATGTACTGAATCTTTTTTAGACGATTGTGATAAAGATGACACAAATGGAAATCATAAACGTGGATGTTGGATAGAGTATAAAGTAGGCGAGTTCATTGTAAGTGCATCTGATGATCATGTTACTGAAGTAAGGTTCTCAATGAAACAGATAGATTGCACGCATTCTAAAGGTGGGATATATGTGGATAATGTGTCTATAATTCCAAGTGATCTTAAGAAGGTTAGAAGAAGAAGGTTGTTGAAGTAAATTGGGGGAAATCTTGATTGTTTATACCCTATGTATAATTTTACCACTATGTTTATGATCCAATTTTGATTGGCCTTCTTTTGATGCTAATGTGATTTAGTGGGATGTTGCACTTGGTTTTTTCTGTTGTATAATTATAAAATTGTTAATTACCAAATAGTGACACTTTTTTTAATTGTTTCTTTTTTGGTCTTTTAATGTTTCATGCTATAGTGGTTGTAATATGAGATGGCAAGATTGTTGATGACCGTTGAAGGGTAAAAGTGTATTATGTATATGATATGTCGAGATTTTTATTGACGGTAAAAAAAAAAAAAATCACATGAAAGAACAACCACGCAATAGCAAGAAGAAAATGTAGTTAATGCTATGTGACTATCTATAAATAGTAATTGAGATTGAACCATTTGTTCCAATCCTAAAACCAGAATATAACTCTCAAATTTGATATCAAATTGGAAGTAGTAGGTAGAAGTATAGCTAAACAAAAGATGAGCAAGTTATATAATTAGTAGGAGACATATGAGCAAGGTCTATTGAATTATTATTCATTTGTTGTATGTATGTATGTAACTCCGATGTAATAAAAGTAGTAAGCTATGGAAATTTATAGTTTGCATGAAAGGCTTTGTAGTATCAGAAGAATTTGGCTGCCCAAATATTCAAATTTCAATTTACCTGGAATAAAGAAGAGATATTTGAATAACTAGTCATTTTTTAATTTGAATTTAAGAAAATACCTAATTTATTTAAGTACCCCAATTTCCCTAAATGACCCACTCGAGACTCCAAAAGAATGGGCGAAAACCGATTTTTGTGGTTTTCTTCTAACCCAACTCTATACGGAACGAGGTTCTAGATTGTTATGAAAAATATCTATTTGAAAATTTCAATGTTATTTTGTAGAAAAGCATTATTAAGGTAAGTTTCACGTGTCATTCTACTACGAAATTAACTTAGAGTTGGTATGTTTTCCTGCTACGAATGTCAAGGCTCCCAAATATGATGAACAATTCTTGGACGCTTCATATTTCATGGCCTAAATTCTTTTTTTTTTTTTTTTTTTTTTTTTTTGTATTTTTGTTGTTTGATTCTTTACTAGGCGTTTAGGCAATGTGTATGTTGCTTAAACAACATTATGTAACCTAGAAAATCATGCTCATAATAGAACCTTATTCAAGAATGGGAAGAATAGTCTATAATAAAAAAATCAGTTTGTAATGGACTTTTAATTTGTTGTGTAAGGTTTGATTGCTTGTCGTTCGTTCAGTAGTGTAGTATTCTATTATTTTGTAATAGGTAAGCATGGTTTTCATTCAGAAAAAAATTCAGAGTGCACCCGATGAATTTGCGTGAATGTTGCTTAATAAAGTGGGGTTTACAGATAAAGAGATAAAGACGTGCCTACAGGAACTTCCATAATAACAATCGTTTAAGGTAAGCCCGATTTTAAAATGCCTATATTACAATAACATTTTATAATATTAAAAGTTATAATTTTCTTTTGCATAGACAATCATAGGTTGTAAAAAAATAGAAAAAAAATTCCAGACCCACCATAGCCAAAAGTCAAACTAAAGAAGATATCCGAGAGAGTGTGAAAACTTAATCCGGAAGCGGATAGAACTCTCAAGATTCGAGTGAGTCAAGCTTTGAAAATGATATTATCTTAGACTAGTGTAATATGTTTTTTATTTTTGGATATTTATAAGGGTTAATAACATAAAAACCACCGTAATTTGAGCAAAATTCTGGTTTAACCGCTATATTTATTTTTGTTCCATAAAAACCACTCATACTTTCAAAAAAATTCATATTGACCACTGTTCATTTTATTTTATAACTTTTAACGATTTTTTTCATCGAAAGGTTATGTGAAAAGTTTCATATCGACATTTTAAGCAAATATTGGAACTTCATTGCAGTGAAAATGATACATAATGTTGTCTACATATAATTTTAGTTTTCGTAATTACAACTCTTCGGCCACGTTGTGAATGCATAGAGTGTCCAATTGAATCCACTAAATTTTGAATGCGACGGGGGTAAGAAGTATTCCGATTTGGCAACATACAATCATGACTTTAATTTGTTATGGTGGTCGCAATGTATCTTTTTGAAAATATGAGTGGTTTTTACGAATTTTTTTGAAAGTATGAGTGGTTTTTTTAGAACAAAAAAAAATATAGTGCTTAAACCGGATTTTGAGCAAACTGTAGTGGTTTTTATGTTATTAGCCCTATTTATAACTCCATCAACAATTAGACGTTTTATTATGTTTAATTATTTTTTTGAACCATATGGTTGTTGAAAAAATTTTATTTAATTTTCCACAATCTTCCACATCCATTGTTGCTTCACCACACTCAAGCAAATCGGAAATGATAAGCGTTGAGGTTAGACAATAGGGTCTTGTTAATACCACTGACAAAAAAAAACTTAATTGCCATCCCGTGCCCCTTTTTCATTTCCGTCAATCCAAAATTTTAAGAAACCCTTGACGACCCTTTTTTCCATTCCCTCTATCAAGAATTCGTCGTGTCATAACCAAAATGTTTACATGTAATTGTACTAGTATTTTGAAGAAAAGGCTAGTAAGGTGAACTTGACCATTAGGGCAATTTGGTCATTTTGGATAAAAATATATATAATTTCTATGTTTTATGGTATGGTTATGCTATGAGATGTGTTTGGACTATGATGTGTAAGTTTGTTGGCTTGAAGCCTAATATAAGAGGAGTTAGAAGTTTTAGTTGGAACAAAATGTTTTCTATGAAATTTATGTGACACGTCCATTTAAGGTACACAACGCATCATAAAGTAGATCGCCATTGTAAGAGAAGATTTTGAAAGTAGGCTGCTGAAGTAGATCACCACGCATTGAGCTCTAATGAGACAATGCGTTTGACTGTAGGAAGCGACGCATTTACATGTCTAACAAGACGTATCTACATGTCTAACGCGACGCGTAGGTCACGCGGAGCAGTCACACTTTAAAACCCTAATTCGATCAATTGGCTCACTTTACCCCAAAAGCTTTGAAGAATAGTAGAGGGGAATAATCCCCCGAGTCTACGTGAGCCAAGATCAACTGGAAACAAGATGTAATTCGCGGAGTAAACACTAGCTAAGTGATTTAGAAGGTAAATATCTACTCCTTTCTTGATGAATACATCTTATACGTTATGTTGTGTTGGAGTTTGTAAACCTTAAGTGGTGAATGGTCTTGTGTATGTGAATACTAGATGTATGAGGTGTAGATAGTAGAAGAAAACATGTTTATGATGGTTGATTTCAGAATTGAAGCTTGAAATGGGTTTTGATCACAAACCATAGATTTAGTAGACGAAAAAGATGAAATTTGGTATTATCACTAGATGTTGTTGTTAAGACACGTGATTAAAACATGTCTAAATGATTTTTCTTGATAAGTTGTGTTGGGATTCGATCATGTAAACATAAACATATGCAGCGGAAAACTTAACAAGATCAAATCACATAAATATCCATGAACAGAGTTCAGGATCATGTAGTTCATATCAGTTGTATCTACTTTAATCATAAACAAAATATACCTCAGATGATCTCCTTCTTTGATTTCTGGTTGATGCAACCTTACATCGGATGAATAGGACCCAAAGTAGAATCCCTCTAATGATTCACACCAAGGAACTCCAAAAAACCATAAAGACATAACTTCCACTTGGGAAGGAGGCAGAATATCACAAACCCTAGAGAGGGATGTGAAATTCGCTAGAAAGGGGAGAGGGAGGAGAAGTTGGCGGCTCAAAGTATAGAATGGGATGCCTTAGGGTTTATCCCAAGGCCTCCATTTATACTGGAGGGCTCCTAGGGTTTCAAACTTAAGGAGCCTTTTTAGCGGCCGCACCCCCTGGACTTGTTTCTATTAATTAACTCTTTAATTAATTACAAACCAATTCCTTGCAATTAATTTCTCCAAATTAATTCCAAATTAACTTGTTAAGTAATTGTTAATTAATTTCTAATCAAATTATCATGTCATTTATAAATTAATAAATTAATATCTCATTTTCCTTTTCTGTCTCTATTTGTGTTTCTTGGTCATGAGGGCAACCCATAAGGACCCTAATATTATTAAAAATACTATCATTAGTTGATGACCTTGGACACTAATTCCAACAGTCTCCCACTTGGACAAGTTGTCAAATTTGTGTTGTCTCAATATTAACTGATAATCAGCAAAGAGTATGCATCCATCCAATGCAACTGTCGAACTCTGATCAAAGAAAAAAGACGACCCTTAGATAAGTGATCAATTATTCCTCTGTTTTACTAGATATCATAATGAACCTGTGCCATAGATAAGGTCAAGCCTAAAAGTTCATAATTCTGTTTCCTGCCAGAGATTTATGATGACTTTATCAGACTATTGAGAACTATGTGTAGATGGGTCGAGATTGAGAGTATGATTTGATATAAATCCATTATGGGGATGGGGCATGAGACAACCATGATTCCATGAGGAGGCCCGACCTCGGTGGATTATGGATGAGTCTCCCTTTAAAAGACCATTGAGGTGAAGGTCTGACCTTACCTAATGTCAAGCTCTTCCATGGATAAACTGAGTATGTGAATCTTTTGTTGTATCCATAACGAGGCTTGACCTCGGTAGATTGGGACGAGACTCCTGTTGTGAGACCATTGAGGGTGAAGGTCTAACCTTACCAAATGGTAAATACTTATGTTAGAAAATTGAGAATGTGACTTCCATTGTTGAATCCATGACGAGGCATAACCTCAGTGGAATAAGATGAGACTCCCACTACAGAGACAATTGAGGGTGAAGCCTAGCCTTACTCGAAGGCAATTTTTCCAGTTCGAGGATTGTGTATGGTAAATTCCATGCTTGCTAGCTGGTAAATAAGAAAGAAAGATCGAATAATTGGGGAATGTACTTCCCATAATTGATTTGTGATATTTAAATACTTATTGCTTATTATATTCACGAGTGAGGAATGGTTTTGTTTATTGGTACCAACTTGGTCATATAGAGTTGAGACTTCTATTGCGGAGGACACTGTGGGAAAGGTCCAGCCTGAACCAAATGGCAAGTGACTGATAGTGTGGTTTGATTAAAGGAACGTGCTTTCCATACTTGTAGAAATATTGATGAGTTGGTGTTTGGTTTATGTACTCACAAGATGTTAGTCTTACTTCTTTTTTGTGTTTTGATTGTGAAATGTGTCTAGGAAGTATTGTTAAAGGATAATAAGAAAGTGGAGTGGACCATTGATACTAGGAAACTCTCTAGTATCTTAAAGACCCAAAAATTTGAGTAGCTGATAGATTCCTTAAAATAGCGTACATATACATATCTCTTGCCATGACTTTGTATATCTTTTGTGACACTCAATTATACATCGAACCATATACTTGTAAAAAAATGAGGCAGTTTTACGTTGAACTATGATTTTGTATTTTCGAATGGTGTATGAATTAGGTCGTTACACGCTACTCCATCCCACATAGTTTAATTTATTTAAATTCATGCTTCCTTCACCTTCAAACTATTTCAAGCGCACCTACTTTCACCCTTACTAGTCGGATTTCGATTTGTCGGTATGATTTCACCTTTAATTAACTTTGTTGGCAGTTACTAACCTTCAATTGACTTCAATACACACACATATTCCAGTTACGAATCTCTCCTTTACCTACAACGTGTCAGAACTCACTACCATCAAAGAAATGTCAGTCTAAGCCTGTTAAGCCTGGGTTATCTCACCTTTAATCAGCTTCGTTGCTAACATGCACCTCCTTTAGGAACTACGTGTATGAGGGCATTTGTATGTGTATGCAAGAACATGTCTATTTGGTGTTTGTCGGTGAACTGCTAGGTGTTGTTGTCTGAAGATATCAAATAATCAGGTGGTGAGATTACGAAAAGAATCATTACCGGCATGCAAGGTTGTAGAAGTCGCTAGGCGGTAGGCGGGCGGTCGACTGGGGCCTAGGACTAGTCGGTCTAGGCGAGGACTAGTCGACGCCTAGGCGGGGAGTATTAATTGTAACAAAATTTATTTTTTGAAATTTAGATATTACCTATATCCCAAAAAAATGAATAAATAAGTATAAAAATTTGCAAATCAAAGTGTTTAAATATGTAAGTCATCAAACATCAAAATGTTTAGACTCATTGATGACATTTTTTATCATTTTAATCATCGATAATTGTAACTTAGCCACCGATTATCATAATTAATGATATTTTCTAAATTTAAATTTTAAAAATTAATTTTTTTTTTTGAGAATTTGATAATTTTTGAAAATTTTTAAATTTTGAAAATTTTGAAATTTTGAAATTTGAAAAATTGAAAATTTTGCCGCCTAGACCCGCCCAGACCCGCCTAGGCCCGCCTAAACCCGATTTTGACCGCCGTTAACCGAATCCGCCTAGCTTGACCGCCTACCACTAATCGTAGGCAGAACCCGCCCGCCTAGCGCCTAGGCGCCGCCTAGGTGGCCGCTTAGGCCGACTTTTACAACACTGCCGGCATGCATAACCTCTTTCGAGATGCCACTACTATCCCCAAATGCCTTCATACGTGTGAGTATTTCTCTCCCCCTCTACTCATCAAACTTCATCATACATTGACTTCACAAGCACAAATTTGATCTAAGGTTTACCTTCTGTTATTGATACGCACGAGCTCGTAATTGGGTATCTTCATGGCGATATGGTTATGATTCTACAACAATACTTTGTTATCGTTTTATCTTTCATGTTAAATGGCAAAAAGTATGTCTTTTTCTAAATCAATTGGTTAGAATGAACCAATTACTTGTTCCATTGATCTGATTGATCATGATTTTTTGTTTACTATTTATAATCGTAGTTTTTGAAATTTGGCGAAAAAATTTCAAACATAGTTCCCAGTATTATTATGTTTTATGAATCTTTTGATGTAACCATGTCAATCTTGTTTTTTCCCAAAAATCTGATTAGACATGGTCTTTCTTTAATTGTCTTTTCCTGTTGAATGTCATCTAGTCTGTAGGAAATGTATTCATAAGAAGTTCACAAATGATGAGGTTCGTCTATTTTGTTAGAAAATTGGGGGTAAACAACGGCTTGGATATCTGAAAATCGTGTTTGAACATTCTCAAATCAAAGTATTTCGATGGTACGATCAAATCTTTGATTGTATAAGATTCAGAGAGTTTCTAGATCAGAGAATGTGAAAAAGATGAAGTTTTTCGTACCAGGAAATGACCAAATAACGGGTATAAAACCTGTCAAAAAATTGTCACTGGGCGTGTCACACGGGTCGTGTGGTGTCTCGGTTTCAAAATGCTTCGACACACACACAAACGAGTCATGCACTTTCTTGGATACAAATTGCTTTGACATTCACACGAGTCGTGTGATCCCACACGGGTCGTGTGATGTCCAATTACTATCGACCCTAGCCAGGGGCTCTGCCTCTTGGACCCCGCTACCAGGGGCGCTGCCCCCGGACCCCCGTTAGTTTAGGGGCTTCGTCCCTAAAAGACAGTATACTTTGAATCTTGATCAAATTCAAACAAGTGTGCACTCCGCACCTTTCTTACATGTTTAATGTTTGTCAAGATTGCATTTGGTTAACAAATTAATCCATTACGCTTAATACACATTGGTAATATACAATCACCAACATATTTGTTTCTCTTTAATATTAGTCAATTATCAATTTTGTTAAGTTGTTAATTTGCAAGTTTGCATCCATGATACATAATCGGGTTTGGTTGTAATATTTGATATATATGTTTAAGTTTGCTAGTGACAGTTTTGTGTTTCACATAAAGTGTCTATATTTTGATGTTCTGATTTTTTTCATTATTTAGGCTATATTTTGATAATATTATTAGATGGTATCCGATTTGGTATATAGTTTGCTGTAGATTATATCTTTAATACATTTCCAAGCGCGGAAAGTTATTTACTTTCCATTTTTAGGTTAACTTGAGGCTGTCTATATATTTCTGGTTAATATTGTTTTTCCATGATTTCTTGAAAAAATAAAACGAGTCACATGTTCCTTATGTATTGATGGTATTTTTTTATCACGTTTATTGTTTTTTCTTTCTAATTTTTTTACATTTTTATGTATAAAAATGTAAGATGTGTCTTATTCGATAGGATAAAAAGCATTTACACCATGAACTTGATCGTTGTTGGTTACTACATATAGGCCTACCACATACGGATGAAATGCTTTTTTGGTTTGTTGTAAAAAATGACGAGCAAATGTTCCAAGGTCTCAATTAATCTCTTTTTATACACATGTATGTAAAACTGCAATTTACTCTTTAAATCTTTGCCATGTCTCTGGATGTATTGTCTATTTTGTTTGTGATCGTGTTTGAGTTTGACAGTAACCCGCAAAGGTAAGCATAGTTGTATTTAAAACCAACCTGAAGATCGTTGATTCTTTAGTCGTTGAGACTGCACGGATTGACTGCTGTCCTTAAAAGTTTTTACGGCGCTCGTCGGCTATAAGCTTTCAGCGTAAAACCTCAGGATTTAATGCAGAATATCGTTCGTTTCAACAGCTATGGAAGAACAGATAAACGCAAAGTGAATACTTGGAAACCAGAAAAAAAAAGTCGCAGAGAGTGGGAGAGCAGAGAATTCTGGTATGTGGAATAAATGAGACCCGGGAGGCCCTATTTATACTAGCCGAGAATTACATATGTCAACGAATTTGAATTTGAATTTAAAATTCAAATTCTGGATAAAAATCTAATCCGAAATTCGGATCTGGATAATCTCATTTGATTTCAAATCAAAGATTTATCTGATTCCAGACTTATCCCGATTTTCGTATCTGCCGCAGCGCGCGGCGCGCGAACCTGTTGACTAGGTCGGTCCAACCGATCTGACCCGAACCTCGTTAAAAATAAAAGCTCCTCAGCTCCCAGCAACCGATGCGTTGTGCGAAGTGCAAAGTGCGCCTAATCGCGCCATCTCGCGTCCACGGCCCGGCTCGGCGCGTGTGTGGGCTTAGCCCATCCCTTAACCCACTAAAGCCTTTGAAGGCTTAGGAAAGGAATGGGGTTATAAACCCACAAGACTATCTTTCCCCCACCAATGTGGGATAAAGGAAAGACACCAACTTGTATATTTTCCTTAAATTCCAACAATCCCCCACCAAGTTGGAGTGTTTCCTTTCATTCAGACAAATGATGTCACCTGGTATCACGAAGATTAAACCCAAGTTTATGTGAATAAACAAGAAGAGACCGATTTAATGGTATCCTTATAGGTTTAAACCAAGAACCTTGTGACCTCTCCGGTTTACCCCCACACATCATCTACCGTCTTTGCGTTCTCACTAAGCGCGAATATGACCATGCGCTATAATTCCAACCGCTCATGGATTTAGAATCACTGATATGATCTATCCAGCTGGCATCAAAATACCCTTCTAGTATTCCTGAAGTTGACGTATATGTCAACTCAAAAGTACTTGTCATTTTCAGGTAACCCAGTACTCTACCCACTGCCTTACAGTGCTCCGTCCTTGGATTGACAGTGTACTGACTTAGTTTGCTTACAACGAAAGCAATGTCAGGTCAAGTGCAATGCATTGCATACACCATGCTACCAATCACACTCGCATACTCCAGTTGAGCCACCGCTCGACCAGAGTTGACTTTAAGTTTCACACTAGATTCAAAAGGAGTGTTGAATTCCTTAATGTTCAAGTGTTGGAACTTTTTAAGAACTTTCTCTATGTAGTGAGATTGACTCAAAGAAATCTCATTACCATTTCTTTTCACCTTGATACCAAGAATGGTATCTACTTCTCCTAGATCTTTCATCTTAAGGTTCGAGGATAGGTATTTCTTTGTCTCTAGAATACCTTCAAGGTGAGTGCCAATGATCAACATATCATCAACATATAGACATATGATAACTGTGTATTCGGCAGTGCATTTAGAATAAACACACTTGTCAGCACTATGTGTGCCGAAATCCGAAAGCAGTCACAGTGGTATCAAACCTCTCATGCCACTATTTGGGAGCCTGTTTCAACCCGTACAAGGATTTAATAAGTCTACACACTTTATTTTTCTGTCCGTGTATGACAAACCCTTCCGGTTGTTCCAAATAGATCTCCTCCTTGAGATAACCATTTAGAAAGGCTATCTTCACATCCATTTGATAAATGTATAGTCCTTTCAAAGCTGATATTGCTACAAGAGTTCTAATAGAACTAATTCTAGCAACTGGGGCATAAATATCGAAATAATCGATCCCTTCCTTTTGCCTGTAGCCTTTAGCAACTAATCTTGCTGTATATGCATATATGGATCCATCTGGATGAAATTTTCTTTTGAAAATCTATTTGGATCCTATGGGGCTCTTTCCCTTGTGCAGATCAGCTAGCTCCCAGGTACCGTTACCCATAATTGAATCCATTTCGTCATTGATAGCTTCCTTCCATAAAGGAGCATCTTTAGACGCCATGGCTTCATTGAAAGTCTTAGGGTCATCATCCAAGTTAATGGATAAAATCATATGCCTCTTCACTTTCTTTTGTGTCCCTTCGACCAAGTAAGAGAAGAAATCATCTCCTAGATTCTTTTCTTTTCTAGCCCTTGTACTTCTCCTTGGTTCTTCTACAACATTAGAAGGTAGGATGTTTTCTCGAGAAGTACTTGGTACTATTGCGGTGGTTGTGTTTTCATCATATCTTGAAAACTTGTCCTCAAAGAATTCTTCATCTCTAGATTCAACTACAACACCTAATTTATCATCCAATAGTTGGTAAGCCTTGCTGTTCTGAGCATATCCAACGAATATGCTCTTCATAGCTCGAGCTCCCAATTTGGATCTCTTGGGGTTGGGTGTTAGATAGTAGGCCCTACACCCCCACACTCTCAAATAATCAATATTTGGTTTGCTTCCCTTCCACAGCTTATAAGGACTCATAGGAATCACACGACTAGTGATTCTGTTGTGTACATAGCAAGCGGTCAATAACGCTTCCCCCCCCCCCACAGATTATGTGGCAAGCCGGATTGGTTCAACATATAGTTGACCAATTTGACTAAGGTTCGGTTCTTTCTCTCAGCCAAACCATTCTATTGGGGAGTGAACGGTGAAGTTATTCAGTGTTTGATTCCTTTCTCTTCGCAGAAGGTATCAAAGTCATGATTAAAGTATTCTCCACCTCTGTCCGAGCGAAGAATATGTGTTTCTCATGTTGATTTTCAACCTCGACCTTATACAGTTAAATGCGTCAAAGGCTTCGTCCTTTGTTCACAATAAGTAAACATGTAGGTAGCGGCTCGAGTCATCGCAGAATGTTATGAAATATCTCTTGCCTCCTCGCGTGAGTATTCCATTTAGTTCACAAATATCAGAGTGGATAAGTTCTAGTAATGATGTAACGCGTTTAACGCTCGGAAAAGGTTTCTTTGTAAACTTCGATTTTACACAAGTTTCACATTTTTCAAATTCTTTATTATCTAACTTTAACATTCATTTAGATTTCATTTTTTCAATATTTTTGAAATTTGTGTGTGCTAAACATTTATGCCATAAAGAAATTGAACAATCGATATAATCAGAAAAATTGACTTCATTTATTTCAAAAACGGTTACATCATCACTGCTAGTACCACTACTATCACTAGCAGTACCACTACTATCACTACCACTACCACTGACACCATCACTGAAATCAACTTCTAACACTGACACACTAGGATTCGATCCTCCACGATCAGCAGCTCCTTCGACCAAGTCAAGCTGATACATTCCACGCGTGTTGATGGCTTGACCAACGAAGAAGTCATTCCCAGTGAACTCTACACATCCATTTTCAATCACCAGCTTGTACCTATTATTGTCAAACTTGTCGGCCGATACGAGTCCCTTTGAAATACCAGGAACATGCAACACATCCTGGAGGGTGACTCTACGACCGTTGCGGAATTTCAACACCACTGTGCCAATGCTGCGAACTCGTACTCGATGTCCATCAGCGCAAACCACTACAGTCCCCTCAGGCACGGGACCGTAAGTGCAGAAGCTCGACTCGCTTCCATAAACATGCACTGTGGCTCCAGAATCCAAGAACCAACCTCGGGCCGCCACTGCCCGTGTAAGAGAGGAAATCATGTTGACCCCTCCGAGACCCACATTCGCCATAAGGTGGGTAAGTTCCTCAACAGCATTTGCAGAACCATTTGAAGGACCGAATTTTTGTTGGGGGCATTCCCTTGCATAGTGCCCTGTCTCTCTGTAGACGTGGCACTTTCCAGTCTTCTTGGGTTGGTTGTTGTTATGTTGCTGACGGTTGGGCTTGAAGTCCTTCTTCTTGGGACCAACGCCTTTCTTGTTATTAGACCCGTGTTTGTCCTTTTGGCCAAAACCCCCACCAGACACGTGATTCACACTCGATCTGACTTTGCTCCGCTAGTCCTTGTTGCGAGTTTCCTCCTCAATACGGAGGTGTTTCAAAAACTCATCCACTACTCCTCAGATTTGTGCATCATCCTCTTAGAGAAGTCTCTCCAAGAGGGTGGCAACTTTGCAATGATTGCACCCACTTGGAAGAGCTCCGGTAGAGCGATGGAAAGAGTGGTCAACTTGTTGACTAAGACCTGGAGCTCATGCACTTGCTCCATAATAGATCTGTCATCGACCATTTGGTACTCGAGATACTTTGACACAAGGTACTTGTTAGTACCCTCCTCATGTGCCTTGCACTTGAGTTCCAAAGCTTTCCAAAGTTCTCTCGGATCTGTGATCGGCGCATACATCATAGATGCGGTGGGAGAGAAAGTGAAAGGTTTTCTGCAAACCATGAACTAAATAACCTAAGTTCACATGCAACCTATGAGGATCTATGTTTTCTTCTAATTGAACATATAACAAAAACCTAAAGGCCAATAAAAGAAACTAAAGATCAAAACAGAAAAAACCAACTATAATTTCTACCAAACCTCCAGCCATGAGGGCAACCCAAATGGACTGTGCTTCTATTAATTAGGTAAATACTAATTATTAGTCATGGCTTAGACACCTAATCCAACAGTCTCCCACTTGGATAAGTCTATGACTATAATCACCGATTTAACCTCTAATTAACCAGCACTTGTAGCTTCCTAGAAACCAATGCCAAACTCTGATCTAATCAGTCCTGTCCATAGATAAGTGATCTGATGATCCTCCGTCCAACTAGATATTTTTCAGACTCAAGACATGGATAAAATCAATCTGGTCTGATTCACTGTTCCTCGATTTCCGATTTGCATATGACTCTTAGACTACCAATTTAGTCCCGGTTGGCCAACCATTTTAGTCAACTTCAAATTCATCGAGAGGCCTACAGATATCTGTTCCCCGTTAGGGTCAAGGGACGAATAAGCTTTGACTCATATACTTATGTCTTTTACCAGACAAATCATTCACAACAACACATTTTATAACACCGAGTTACCGATGCGTTTTTGAATTATCAATGAACAACCGTCTAGTAAATCATAACTCATATGTCTTAGCTTAAAGATCAAAAGATATTATCGTCTCAACATTGCTCGTGATAAAATCCATGAAGCAATCCATTGAGCGCGGGTTTATCCAATACTCAAATCTCCATTTCCAAGTATTCACGAATGGTGCAGCAATCCAATTGCAATGTCTAACTCCTTAGACAATCTATTACCAATTCATGACAGTCTTACTTCACACTTACTACCAAAAGTGTAATCGACTGTGGATATTTGAATAATCCAATTATTCAGGAAGTAAAACATGCAAAATGAAACACAATGATAAAGTATTGACAAAAGTAGTAAACCATAATAAATCTCTATTATTAAATCACAAGAGTCAAATACAATACATTGTTACAAGTTTCGAAACCTATCTAATTTATATAAACTTTATATCATCTATTAATCCAATGCTCCTAGCATGTTGATTATGCTTAATCCTACTCAGAGCCTTTGTCAAGGGATCTGCAGGATTTTCTTCCGATGATACCCTCTTTACCAAGAGTTGACCTTCTTCTACCTTATGCCTTATGTAGTGGTACTTTCTGTCGATATGCCTGGACTTTCCATGGTCTCGCGGTTCCTTTGTCAAAGCTACCGCACCTTCGTTATCGCAGAACAGTTCCACGGGCTCCTGAAAACTTGGGACTACTCCAAGGTCCCCGATAAAGTTCTTCAGCCAAGCCGCTTCCTTTGACGCTTCACTTGCTGCTATGTATTCTGATTCACATGTAGAATCAGCCACCGTATCCTGCTTGGAACTTTTCCAAGTTACCGCTCCTCCGTTCAGAAGGAATACCCAGCCTGACTGAGACCGACCACTGTCTCTATCTGTCTGAAAGCTAGCATCCGTATATCCTTCAACTCTCAAGGTATCACTGCCTCCAAGGACTAACACCATGTCCTTTGTCCTTCGCAGGTACTTGAGTATGTTTTTCACAGCTATCCAATGTGCCCTTCCAGGGTTTCCCTGGTACCGACTGACCATGCTCAGAGCAAAGGCCACGTCAGGGCAAGTACACGTCATAGCATACATGATCGACCCCACAGCCGAAGCGTAAGGTACCCGACTCATTTCAGCTATTTCTTCGTCTGTACTCGGACTTTGAGTCTTACTCAAATTTGCATTACTTTGGATAGGTAGCTCTCCCTTCTTGAAATTTTCCATACTAAACCTTTTCAGTACCTTTTCCAAGTATGTACCCTGACTAAGTCCAATTAGTCTCTTCTTCCTATCTCTCAATATTCTTATCCCGAGAATATAGGCAGCCTCTCCTAGGTCCTTCATGGCGAAACATTTCCCAAGCCAAGCCTTGACATCTTGCAAGGTTGGAATATCGTTTCCCATGAGCAGTATGTCATCGACATACAGCACCAGAAAAGTGACTATACTCCCACTAGCCTTGACATATACGCAGGACTCATCCTCGCTCCTAAAGAAACCAAACTCTTTGACTTTCTCATGGAAACAAAGATTCCAGCTGCGAGAAGCTTGCTTCAATCCGTAGATTGATCTCTAAAGCTTACACACCTTATTAGGATACTTTGCATCGACAAAACCCTCTGGCTGATTCATGTAAACATCATCAGTCAACTTTCCATTAAGGAAAGCGGTTTTGACGTCCATCTGCCAAATTTCATAGTCATGAAATGCAGTTATGGCCAGCATAATCCTAATAGACTTTATCTTGGCTACTGGTGAGAAGGTCTCGTCATAGTCAACCCCTGGGGTTTGAGTAAAGCCCTTTGCAACCAGTCTTGCCTTGAAAGTGTGTACCTTTCCGTCCATGTCGGTCTTCTTCTTGAAGATCCATTTGCACCCGACTGTCTTTCGACCCGGTACGTTGTCAACCAAGTTCCAAACTTGATTGTCATACATGGATTTGATCTCGCTATCCATGGCCTCTTTCTATTTGGCAGACTCAGGGCCCGCCACTGCTTTCTGGTAGTTAGCTGGTTCATCCAAATTTATCAGTGTCCTATCACTGACAAACGTGTCCCCATCCGAAGTTATATGGAACCCATAAAACTCGGGTGGCATGCTAACCCTACCGGAACGCCTAAGAGGTAAGGATACATCTGTCGGACCAACAGGAACTTCTTCCTCATGTTGGTTGCTAGTTTCTCCTAAGGTTGCGTCATCTGATGACTCTTGAATTTCTTCCAGATCAATGGTACTCCCACTGTCCTCTTTGAATATGAGCTCTCTCTCTCGAAAGACCGCTCGTCTAGCTACAAAGACCACGTCCTCGCTCGGTCTGTAGAATAGATATCCAAAGGACTGTTTGGGATAACCAAGGAAGAAACACCTTTCGCTTCTTTCTACGAGTTTGTCTTGAGTCTCTCGTCTAACGAAAGCCTCACAACCCCAGACTTTGATATGTGCCAACGAGGGAACTTTCCCCGTCCACATTTCATGAGGTGTTTTAGCAACCTTTTTAGTAGTGACAAGATTGAGGATATGGGCGGTAGTCTCTAAGGCATACCCCCAGAAGTGAATGGGAAGTGAAGCTCAACTCATCATGGAACGAACCATGTCCAACAGGGTTCGGTTGCGCCTCTCCGCAACACCGTTCAACTGTGGTGTCCTGGGAGGTGTCAACTGCGAAACTATTCCGCATTCCTTTAGATAGTCTAGGAACTCGATACTAAGATACTCTCCGCCTCTGTCGGACCTGAGCATCTTTATCTTCCTGCCTAATTGATTCTCTACCTCGTTTTTAAACTCTTTGAACTTTTCAAAGGTATCTGACTTGTGCTTGATTAAGTAGATATAACCGTATCTACTAAAATCGTCAGTAAAGGTTACATAGAACCGCGCGCCATCCTTTGTGGTTGATCTGAATGGACCACACACATCCGTGTGAATGATGTCCAGCAGACCCTCACCTCTTTCAAAAGACCCTTTGAAAGGTGATTTAGTCATCTTGCCCAACAGACAAGATTCGCATACATCTTTCGACCTGAGGTCGAATGATTCCAACACTCCATCCTTTTGGAGTTGGACGATGCGTTTCTTGCTGATGTGCCCGAGCCGACTATGCCACAGACATGCCTTTTCTACACCACTAGTAGAATCAATATAATTTACACTATGTCCTAAATTGTCAACACATTCAACAGTTTCATACACACCATCACAAGGATAAGCAATAAAAATCAAAATACCATTTTTAAAAACAGAAATCGAGCCAATTTTATTATCAAAAGAAAATTGAAATCCTTGTCTGAACAATGCGTGAAATGAAATAATGTTTCTTGCCATTTCTGGCGAATAGCAACAATTAAATAACTCTATATTAACATCACTACTAAGCACTAAACTATAAACGCCGATCTTGGTAACAGGGGACGATCTCCTATTGCCCATGATCAAGTTCAGTCTACCGTGCTCCACCTCCCTGCTTTCCTTTAGGCCCTGCAGATCAGAACAAATGTGAAAACCACATCCTGTATCAAGGACCCAAGAATTAGAAGATGGTGAGTTTTTAGAGATAGTGTATATACCTGCTGTCGATCGCTTTACTTTCCCATCCTTGACATCCTGCAAGTATTTGGGGCAGCTTCTCTTCCAATGGCCCTTCTCTTTGCAGTAGAAACAGTCGGCTTCATTGGGGTTGGCTACACAAGGAATGTGAGAAGGCTTGGTTCTCGAGCCATTGCTGGACGACCCGACCTGAACCTTTTCCCTCCACTTTTGCTTAGGAGGGCCCTTCCTTTTCTTTCCTTTGCCACTTCCAATGGCTAAGACGGGCTGATTTACCGAGGGTACACCTTTACCCTTCATCCCGTCCTCAGCAACCCGAAGCATACGATGCAACTCAGTCAGGTTAGCCTGATTGTTGTTCAAATGATAAGCCAGCCTGAACTAGTCATAAGAACTCGGTAAGGAGTTAAGCACTATGTCAACGGCCAACTCCTCTGGTACATGCATCGCAAGCTTTCTCAACCGCTCCACGTAACCTTGCATTCTTTGCACATGAGTGCAGATGGACTCTCCATCTTTAGGTTTGCTGTTCGTGAAGTCCTTGACCACCTCGCACCTCTCGATGCGCTCTTGCTTGCGGAACTTTTCCGCAAGCTCCTTGTGCATCTCAAAGGGCCAGTAGTCTTCGTATATCCTTTGCAATTCGGGGTTCATTGTGGCGATCATGATGCAGGCCACTTTGGTTGCATCATCAGAATGTTTTTGGTACGAGGCAATTTCTTCGGGAGTAGCAGTTTCAGGGTCAACATCGACAAGCTTAGTCTCGAGAACATACTCTTTGTTCTCGTACCTCAGAGCCATCTTGATGTTTCTAATCCAGTCATTGTAGTTTGTCCCGTTCAATTGAACCTTGGAACACAGTGAGAGGATAGAGGGAACACTGGAGTTTGAGTGGGGAGCGGATTGATCAGCAGAAGACATCTATAAAAAATGGTAAGTTTAATTAGATACTTGTCGGTCCTCATAATAACCCAATATAAAATAAGGCTAGGATCCAACTATAACAATTTGCAACATAGAAGAGGGATGCCGAAATCTATAAGCAAATTTTATAAAGGTAGGCGAATGATGATTCAGCCAATTCCACCGCGGAAAAATAATCTTATTATAAATGGAATTCCTAGTTTCTTTTGAGATTTATTGAACTATTCAATAGCATGTTTAATCTCGGATATGCCCCACCGTTTGTGACTGGGATGCCGAGGATCACAAACCGGGTGTGAATAACCATGCAAATTAGCTTGGTACTCTCGGGGTCCATTATCATCTCAAATTGATGTGCTGGTAAACCACACACGCTCCATCAACAATGATAACACCCGAGACACCCATTGCCACTCTTTGTGAACCCCTATTGGTGTGCCGGTAAACCACACACGCTCCACCAATGTTTCATAAAGTGCAATGTGCAATTTCATGGGCTAGCATCAAATTCATATTTTTCCTTAAAGTAACTAGATTGGGATTTTGTTTTGTAAATGGTTATAGTACTTTGATCATTATACTTTTAATGATTTAGCGGTTCTGTCAAACCCGCTCGGCTAACGACACTCCACTGATCAGGCGAGCGGTGGGTGAGAGTGTTCACCCATTAGACTACCATTTTATAGGCAGTCTCCGTATACCCACTTTATAGATCAGCTTCGTGAATGAGGCCTACTATTGATTTGACTAACCAAATTTATCTCATATATATAGTATTAACTTTTAATAACATATATAAGATGTATTTTAAAACCCTTTAAAATATTCAAGGTTTATCTTTTAATTTTACCAAATTTAACAATTAAATTTTAAATTAAATTAAACCTTAAAATCGATTTAATCAATTTTAATTACCAATTAATTAAATTAATTAAATCTAAATATTTTAAACTTTTAAAATATTTTTTCCGGATTTTTCTATTAATTTCGCAATTTTTAAATTAATTAAATCCTTTTGAATTATCTTTTAATTAACAATTAATTAAATTAATTCAAATGAAGATAGGATTATCCAAATTAATCAAATTAATTAAAACCTATCCTTAAACCCCTAAATTTCGATTTCAAGGAAAAAGGTTTAAGGTTATCCAATTAATTAACAAATAAAGTTACCAAAAATAAAAAAACCTCCTAAAACCCTAATGCCAGATTTCGAAATTAGCAAGGGGGATTAGGGTTTCCAAAACCCTAATCCTAGAAATTGATCCACATATATATTAGGGTTTATAGGCTCAAAACCCTAAAACAGTAAAAGCAATTCAACAAGAAAACAAAACAGGCTCTGATACCACTGATAGGTTTTCTGCAAACCATGAACTAAATAACCTAAGTTCACATGCAACCTATGAGGATCTATGTTTTCTTCTAATTGAACATATAACAAAAACCTAAAGGCCAATAAAAGAAACTAAAGATCAAAACAGAAAAAACCAACATTAATTTCTTAAAGCTTAGCAGCAAAATTATCCTGCCTCAAATGAAAGTCACACCCAAGCTGAGAGGATTGTGGATCGAAAATTCCAGAGAGAATGTAGGTTGAAATTGGCCAAATTTAATGATGCTTGGGAACCCCTATTTATAGTTTCCAACTGACCACCAGATAAGCCTTTAGAGATAAACCCTTTTGAATTCAAATAAGATAAACCTTTTATCTTACAATTCAAACCTATTTATCTTAATTCTTATTTTCGAAATTAAGGATAATCAAGTCCTTAATTTCGCCAACTTCTGGTTGGTCTTGGACACTCACTACTCAACTTTGAGTAATTACAATTTCAGTCCCTGCACCTTTAATTAATTAAATTAATCCCCAAATTAAATCCAATTAATTCCAGATTAATTTCTAATTAATTAATATAGTTTCTAATTAATATATTATCACTTTAATATATTAATAAACCATATATTTAATTCCTGTTGATTTATTAATCCCATAATAAATCAACCTTTCTCTCTACCGAATTTTCTACCAAACCTCCAGCCATGAGGGCAACCCAAATGGACTGTGCTTCTATTAATTAGGTAAATACTAATTATTAGTCATGGTTTAGACACCTAATCCAACAGAAAGTTCTTGATATGACCAAGACATAGTTGCTCAGACTCTCTGCGCAGAGACCTTTGCTTTTCTAGATCAGAAATCGCTTTCAGATCTGGCTGCTTTCCGGCCTCAGGAACCGGATCAGCAGATATCGGGGGAAACTCAGGATCCAAGAGATAACCAAGCTTAAGAACAACTATAAAAAACTTGACCTTATCAGCCATCGAGAGTAGTTTTGACCATCGAAACGTACGGTCGAGTTTGACAAAGTCTTGGTTCATCATGCTGAGGTTCACAGAAGGCAATTCAGTATCCATTTGTCTGAATATTTTAAACACAACATAAAAACCTTTAAGATTGTTGTAATTCAAATAAACAATACAGAAATTAGTATCGCAAACTAAATCCGATATTGGAAAAAACAAAGCAGACGGATCGATAAATAATATTGAGAATTATGTACGGATTGGTCACTTAATAATAAATTCAATTATTATTATATTACCCAATTTCATCCAGAAATCAGATCGATCCTACGCGACCAGATTTGATTACATAAAGGTAGAAGGAGACTGTCCCGTTATCGGACAAAATAAAATACGAGACAAAGTATTAAAACTAACCTGAAGATCGTTGATTCTTTAGTCATTGAGACTGCACGGATTGATTGATGTCCTTGAAGGTTTTTACGGCGCTCGTCGTCTGTAAACTTTCAGCTTAAAACCCTAGGATTTAATGCAGAATATCGTTCGTTCCAACAGCTATGGAAGAATAGATAAACATAAAGTGAATACTTGGAAACCAGAAAGAAAATCACAGAGAGTGGGAAAGCAGAGAATTTTGGTGTGTGGAATAAATGAGACCCGGGAGGCCCTATTTATACTAGCCGAGAATTACAGATGTCAACGAATTTGAATTTGAATTTAAAATTCAAATTCTAGATAAAAATCTGATCCGAAATTCGGATCTGGATAATCTCATATGATTTCAAATCAAAGATTTATCTGATTCCAGACTTATCAGGATTTTCGTATCTGCCGCAGCGCGCGGCGCGATCTGCTACCCTCCGCGGCACGCGGACCCGTTGACTGGGTCGGTCCAACCGATCTGACCCTCGTTAAAAATAAAAGCTCCTCAGCTACCGATGCGAAGCGCGCCTAATCGCATCATCTCGCGTCCACGGCCCGGCTCGGCGCGCGTGTGGGCTTAGCCCATCCCTTAACCCACTAAAGTCTTTGAAGACTTATGAAAGGAATGGAGTTATAAACCCACAAGACTTTCTTACCCCCACCAATATGGGATAAATGAAAGCCACCAACTTGTATATTTTCATTAAATTCCAACATTTACCACAGAGTACATGTACAGATTCATTGTTTTTTTAACAAGTAAATGCTAGTATCATTGCTAAGAAAGAGTTAAAACAAGCAACATTTTATTCTCATGGAGATTTGACAGATATTCATTAGCATAATGAAGTTGTGAGTTTTTATTCAAACATTCATTAGTTTTCTGTTTTGTATGTTTAATTTTTAGACTTAATTTGACACTTGTAAGACATTTGTTGTCCAAGCTGATTGGAATATTATTGGAAGACGATCAACATTTTAATTTAAAGTTATGATATTATGATTTCTATATCTTGTAGTTTTGTTTTAATTTGTTTCATATTGTAAATAAAATAACAAATTTAATTAATCAAAACTATTATGATAAACGTCTATAGTGACATTTAGATTGTTAAAGTGGTTTTGCAACAAAAATTATGTGCCACTAAAAGTAGTATGACATTTTAAATATCGATAATTTGTATCGACACAAATTTGTGCCACAAAATCCTATTTTTAAATTGTGGCAAAAAAGTGTCACTAAAAGTCTAAAAGTTTGTATCAACATACCAATAAAGTGCCACTAAAAGTCTTAACACTTCTAGTGACACTTTTTGTGTGTTGCTGATTCCTAAAATGGTCTTTTGTGGCACTTTTTTGATTTCTTGTAGCACTT